>WTXK01000033.1:0-276865 GCA_025769895.1 Lactarius psammicola | reverse complement strand
CGTAGTATTAGGCTAGCTTATATACCTAGTTACATGGTTGTGCGCAGTAGAATACTCTGGAATACAGTGGAAGCATTATAAATATATCCAATGGCGTTAGTCTCTCTTAGGTCTCGTGACCTTCTCCGCAGTACATCCTGTAGAAGCCGTAGAAAAGGCTATAGAAGGTGTAGAACCTTCTAATACTAATATAGATCCTTGTTTACCTGTTAGTAATTTGTTGGACTCTGTCCACAAATAATAACAAGTTAAATCATCCAAAAACATCAGGCGACAATGAAAACGCGATATGTGGACGCCTCTACTCATCACTCTTGCGCAAACGGACATGATGGGACCATAGAGCCCAGGTTTCCTACTATATGGGAGGTGGAACCAAGGGTCCTAGTCGGACAACTTGATAGTACCCTTTCTTTGAGTGTGGCAAGTACTATGATAGTACTGGTATAACTAAGTCATGAACGCGGCATATTAGTTCATGACAGTATCCCCTTTTTAGGGTGGTACTACGCCGATAGTACCTTACTAGAGGTTACTAGGCTGTGGGGCCTTTGGGATGGCGAGCATGGTACTGTTGTACTAGGGCGTTGGCGTGTTTCATCTGGGATGCTGGAAGCCATGAGTTTTCTGAGTTAGGATATCCCTTCCACTTGATCAAATACTGTATACCCTTTTTATTAGGGCTTCAGTCTTGATTGGAAGAATATCTCTACTTCGTAATGGTCTTCCTCCCCTTGGACAATCTCTGGGGTGGTCTTATAAAGTTGGGTCCGTGCGCATTGGTTTCTTTGTATGGGGATATAAGTGATATATGGAATACTGGGTGTATGCGCCACACTTTGGGTAGTTGGAGTTTTGCAATTGATTCCCCAAGTGGATAATACCTTGAATGGACCATGACGTCTAGGTGCCAGCTTGGCTTTTGGGTGTGTAGTGTGGACGTTGGTGCCTTCCAGCCACACTAGGTCTCCCTCCTTTGGTTGAAACGTGGGGGTTGTCTGGACGGGTGTTCTTCATTACCTCCACTGCCACTTTTAAAGCTGCTGTGACTTCTAGTCTGATCTGATCTAGAGTTCGTAGGCTTTCTTCTACTGTGGGTATTTTGGTTGCGAAATTTATGGTGGTATGAACCCTGGCTTGAATCCGTACCATATTTCGAATGGGGATTTTTCCCGTGGCACTGTGTTGCCTAGTGTTGTGCGCGAATTCCATGAAGGGAATTTAGTTCTGCCCAATTATCGGCTTGGAAATTGCAGAAGACACGGAGGTACTGCTCCAGCTCTTGATTAACTCGTTCTGTTTTCCCCATCTGTTTGGGGATGGAAGGCTGTGTGTCATGGACGTGTATTATTTTCCCTATTTTTCTGTATTTTTACGGATTTATTTGGGCAAGATATATAGCGGCCAAAGTACTTAAGTTCCTTATCATTAGATATGATAAGATGGTTAGTCACATGACGCCAACATGTGCAACTTTGGGTCACATGATCGTGGGATGTATCATGTGATGTTTATTTGACTGTGTGACAGTCTTGCCGTTCTCGACTTCTAATTGTTATAAATAACAATAGCGCATGTGCTTGTTCTGATTGGCTAGAACTCCGTAGAATACAATGGAACACTTTACTATAGTAGTATTACGCGTTGTATTAGGATTTACTCAGCAGATAAGGAGGCTGCGTCATCATGTAGTCATAGCCGCTTAGTGTGCATCAGTCAGCACAATAGATAAGGCTAAATATAGAATCGACGCGTCAGCGCTGTAGTCATGTAGTATTACTCAGTAGTTAGTAATCGACTAAGCGCAGTAGTATATAAGACTTGCTGTAGCCTCCTGAGTAGAACCAAACTTGTCCTCTTGGTTCCTACTCAGGTGCGCAATCCTCTTCTGTATTCTTTACCTTTCTCTCCCAATCTAACTTGTCCTCTAGTTCCTACTCAGCCTATCGCCGCGTGAAACCCCTTGTCTTGATCCCTGCATAAGGGATCTAAGTTGACTTACTCTCCGCGTCGTCTATAGGTTTCTAGGCGTGATTTATCTCCGCCTAAGGCTTGCGTATCCAACCTCGGCTCATTCGCCTTCTTCAAAATCTTTTGTCTTATTTCTTAAGTTGTAGCCGATGGACTCCGCTACACTGTGGACATGGTGGACTTTACTCCAAGTAATTTCCAAATTTCCTGCATAACTTTTGATGCGAATTGTGGGCCTCTGTCTGAAATAACCTGTCTGGGTAGACCTGTTCGTCTCCAGACTTGGTCTATGTATAACTTTGATGTTTCCTCCGCAGTGATGGATTTAGTGCATGGTGGCAATGATGGTAGCTTTACTGAGTCGGTCAACTACCACGTATAATGAGTTGAAGCCTTGGGAGGCTGGGGAGGTCTGTAATAAAGTCCATGGTGATGATTCCCCAAATATCGTCGGGAACTTGGTTGGGTTGCAAGGGTACTTGATTCTTTTGGCTTGATTTTCGTGGATTGGCATATGGCACATCCGTCCACATAACTTTTAACAAATGTGGATATTCCTGGCCACCAAAAGTCTCTGGAGACTAATTCATAGGTCTTCCACCGTCCTGGGTGGCCTGTGGCGATGTGATTGTGATATGTTTTAACAATGTCCCTTTGTAGGTGTTCATTTCTGGGCACATAAACTTGGCCTTTATAAAGGATGATCCCATCCTCTAGATTCCAATCTTCCAAGCCCTTTGTAAGGGCTCGTGGGCCATTCTTCAATATAGAGTCTAATGCATGGCTGACTTCACTGTCGAGTCTTGGGTTGACTTGATACGCTGGCGGAGTGTGGTATCCCCTAATACTGTGATTGCTGTGGGGCAGGACTGCGTGTATTGCAAAATATTTATTATCTAGCAATTACCGTTCACTATCTTCGATAGTTATCCCCTTTTTAAGGTCTGGACGCCGGGACAACGCATCTGACTTGTTCTGCGTGCCGGGTTTATGGACAATAGTGAACTTGAAAACGGGACAAATATAAGACCAGCGGGCTTGTCGGCGAGTGAGCTTTTGCTTTGTAGCAAAATATATGAGGTTATTGTGGTCCGACCAGATTTCTAAGCTGTCGGCCCGCCCTCCAAATAGTGGCGAAATGTTTCCAGGGCGCGTACAATTGCTAGTAGCTCCTTGTCATGGATTTCATAGTTAAGTTCCGCAGGTTTGTAAAGCCTTGGAATGATAGGCAATAGGGTGCCAACGGTCCAATGCATCTGGTTGTTCAAGGATCGCCCCTGTCGCAAAATCACTAGCATCCGTGATAAGGCGAAAGGGTTTACTTTGGTCGGGGAGCGCTAAGACAGGCGCCGTTGGGTGAAAGTAGTTATAAGGGATTGGAAGGCAGATTGTGTGGCAGCGTTCCAGATGAAGGGTGTATCCTTTTCGTTAGGTCAAATAAAGGGCGGGCCGTCAATGAGAAATCCTTGATAAAACGGCGATAAAAGTTGCAAAAGCCTAGGAAGGCCTGGACATGTTTACGGTTTTTCGGGATAGGCCCAATTTGTAATTGCCTTGATCTTGGTTGGGTCCATAGCTACCTGACCCTCAGAAATGATTAGGCCTAAATATTCGATAGAAGTTTTTGCAAAAGAGCATTTCTCAGGTTTTAGGAACAAGTCGTACTGACTAGTCTTGAGAGAACTGTGTTAGTGAGCTTTGTGACAAGGGTCATGTTATCCGCAATATTAGTATGTCGTCCAGATAGACTACTACTTGTCCTTGGTCTACTAGGTCTTCAAAGATCATATTCATGAACGTTTGGAAGGTAGCGGTGCGTTACAAAGGCCAAAGGTCATTACTGTTGGTTCAAAAAGGCCTAGTGGGTTTTGAAGGCGGCTTTTATACTCGTCTCCTTCTCTGATACGGCTGTTATTATATCCCCATCTTATGTCCAGTTTGGTAAAATAACGGGCCCCACGCAACTTGTCTATTAGTTCCGGAATAAGTGGCAAAGGTGCCGCATTCTTGATTGTGATATCATTCAGACATCGATAGTCTTGAACCGGGCGAAGCTTCCCATCCTTTTTGTCTACAAAGAAAAAGGAG
The DNA here is from genome assembly GCA_025769895.1 of Lactarius psammicola. NCBI lineage: Eukaryota > Fungi > Basidiomycota > Agaricomycetes > Russulales > Russulaceae > Lactarius > Lactarius psammicola. The sequence goes on along the minus strand of WTXK01000033.1, from coordinate 272,806 downwards.
CTTGCCATAGGTGATTTAGATGGCCTAATGTAGCCTTGTTGCAGGTGATCTGTGATGTAGGTTTTGAGGGCTAACTGCTCTCCTGGGGTTAGACGATAAATTGAGCCATTCTTCATTGAAGATGCAGGTTTTAGATCAATAGCGTGATCCCAGGGTTGGTGTTGTTGGTAATCGGGATGAGGCTTCCTCACTAAAGACTTGATTGTACTTCAGAAACTGGGCTGGGATGTGTTCTAGGGGATTTCTTAACGTTGTTTTCGTGGCAATAGCTGTACTTGTAGTGGTTTTAGGCCCGTATGGCTTAAATGATCGTATTTGGCAAAACTATGGTGGTACAGAAACGGTTCTATGGCATCGTGTCAAATTGGTTAGATTCCTGAGCACCATCTAGGGATACAGGTAATATCGTGTTGATAGTGGTTGATCGTGTCTGCGTACGCCTTGATGTAATCGTTAGTGTGTGGTTGTTAACGTGCATGTAACAGGGCATCTTGTAAAGGAAATACGAGGCAATGCCCAATCCACCTCCGGGTTTGTGAGCTAGGAGCCAGTCTGTTCCCAATTATAATGTCATGGTCGCCTAATGTGGTGACATATAATTCGGCTGTTTCTTCATGGTGGTCTTGATCTCCATGGATAGTAGGGTAGACTGGTTCTTGTGGGTTTGCTTGGTTATGGGATGGGATTACTGGGGTGTCCCTATTTTGAATTAATAGGGGAATCTCTTGGTACCGCTCTATTACGACGCCGTTGCCTTCTGTTTGACGGCTGAGAAGCCAGGTTGATTGCCCACTCTAATATTGGTTCAGCCAGGTGGGAACTATCTTCTATTTTCTAGTAGGTAGATAGTTCTGTCGGGTACCCACAGTACTACACTAGGTGGAGTAGGTGGGGTATTAGGCCTAAAGCCGCAGTCGCAAACTTCCTTGTTACACCAACAAGTATTTTCTGTCTCCCACTGGCTAACTACACTATTGGTTCCACCACTGTTAGAACTTACTAGTGTGGCGGATAGAGGTTGACTGCTGGGGGGAAGTGCCTCGATTTCACGTGTTTCTGTTGAATACGGCCCGTGCGTATTCCACAATTTCAGGGTTGTTCGGTTGGTCTGGTGGCAGGTGATAGATTCTTGGGTTTATTAGGTTTGAATCCGGGTTTTCAAGGGGAAGTGGTCCACGAGGATTGAGACCACTTGTAGGTGAATTCTCGTCCTTCTGTGATGACGATTTGATGTGGTTGTGAATTGGTAACTAGGCGCAATTCCTGAAATGATATCTGAACTTCCGTGTAGTCCAGACGGAATCTTTCTAGAACCCGGAGTCTTTCTCCTCTCCTGACACGACTTATGAGGTCGTTTTCTTGTTGAAGGACTTCCAAGAACCAAAGATAGTCATCGTTGGCCCACAGAAGGAGGGTTTCTGTTGGTGCGTTGGTTGTAGTGGTGGCTCCGGTTAAGTGCCAATAAAGGAGCTGTTCTTGGCTGGCTTTTACTAGGTTGTCTAAGTCGTTTGTTGTGAAGTCCGCAAACCTAGTGGCGGATATTACTTGTCCAAAAGGGAGCAGGTCCCCTAACTTGTTTAGTGTATTGGCGGAGTCGCTCCAACAGTCAATCTTCTGGTCTCTGGATGTGTCAAAGTATGAAGTAGGAGGGAATAGGGTTTCGAGCTGTCGTTCCCTATGTGATTCGAATAAGGCATATGCACGTCTTATTCGTTGTTCTTCTGTGACTCGAGCTGGATATAGGAACACTGTTCTTATTGAATTGACTACCCCTTACAGCCTACTATGTGGTACTTACTATTACAGTAAGTTTATAGTAGGGTGGGTTCGGGGTATTTGGTTAGGTAGTCAATGGGGTCGGCTGGAATACGAGGAGTGAAGCAATACGCGAGTAAATGGGGACTAGTTCTAACTAAGTCCTCGCAATGAAGTCCTTGGTCAACAGCAAACACCTGGTCCTCGTGAAAGGATAAGTACCCGTATGTGGTAACCACCCTTCCGTCCAAGAAGTCGTGGACTTCAAGTACTGCCACGCAGTAGGTGTAAGCTTGTTTGATGGCGTAGGGAAGAGGTCTGAATGCCTTGCGAAGGTTCTCTCTAGCAACTATACCTGAGAGTTCCTAGTGGAAGGGCTGCGTTAGGGGTTTCGAGGACTGCCTGAGAGCACACGTAGATGGGTTGGATGCCCAAGTATTCACAAAGGGCACGGTGCGGATGGAGGGGATAGATAGTTTGGCAGTGAGGGGCCTTGCAACGGAAGGCACACACTCCAGGGAAGATTGGTGGTGTTTCACGGAGCTGACAGATAGTTCGGACGTGGAAGATGGACTCTTGATAGAACTCCTCTACTGGCCTCCACTCTTCCCCCCTTTCGGTGAAGACCGCGATAAATTGGTGCGGGTGCTGCCCAGTGGCGCTTAGACAAGGTGGTGGTCGGTTGATAGGGATGGCGGGAAGGATGTTCTCCTGATTATTGACTGGGGATGGGACTCTGGATGGGACTGGTGACTGCCCTTCGGCTACTCTATGGTAGTTGATAGGGGAGTCCGGAGTGAGTGGGCGAATAAGTTCTTGATCTGGTGTACCAGGGTGCACTGGTACTGATTGTGGTCGGGGGGGTGGAGTGACTAGTCGTACTGACTGTTCTGGAAGAGATGCTGGGTGCAGTAATAGGGGAGAGAAACACAACAGACTGTGGATATGTAGGCTCCGGACTAAGGGAGCGAGAGTTGGGGGGCTGGTAATCAGCGAGAGGGGGTCCCGAGAAAGGCTCTGTTCGTCGAGCCAACTGGGGCACTGGAGATGGAGAGGGATACTGTAATTCTGGAGTGTACGACCGTACACTGGTTAGGGGGGATAGGGGTTCTTCTTTAATCTCCGAGTACTCTAGTGGCGGGGATAGAGTGGGGAGATAATCCAAGGGTCGTGTCTGAGGGGAGTAGTCTGTATAGAAAGACTGTGATTCCTCGTCCCAGTGTCCAAGCTCTCCAGTAGAGTAGGGCACTATCAATGATTGTTCGAGGTCAGAAGTGGGAGAGACTGTCCAAGTGTGAAGGACTCACTGACTAGTGAGGACCGTTTATGCTTGGAACTCGGAAGGGGACGACGAACAATAGGGAAGAGGAGGAGGGTGACTAGGAGGAACAGAAGTAGGGGCTTGAGCACGAGCAGGACTGCGAAGGGGAAGATTCAATTCAATGGTGGTAGAAAAGAAGGGACAGGGGAGTCTAGCAAGTGGTTGTCACAAGTGGACAGTCTGAGGGCTGTCCGTAGTATTAGGCTAGCTTATATACCTAGTTACATGGTCTGTGCGCAGTAGAATACTCTGGAATACAGTGGAAGCATTATAAATAGTATCCAATGGCGTTAGTCTCTCTTAGGTCTCGTGACCTTCTCCGCAGTACATCCTGTAGAAGCCGGTAGAAGGCTATAGAAGGTTGTAGAACCTTCTAATACTAATAATAGATCCTTGTTTACCTGTTAGTAATTTGTTTGGACTCTGTCCACAAATAATAACAAGTTAAATCATCCAAAAACATCAGGTGACAATGGAAATGTGATATTGTGGACGCCTCTACTTTTGTGCAACGGACATGGTGGGACCATAGAGCCCAGGTTTCCTAGTATATGGGGGTGGAACCAAGGGTCCTAGTTGGACAACTTGATAGTACCCTTTCTTTGAGTGTGGCACGTACTATTGATAGTACATTAGTATAACTAAGTCATGAACATGGCATACTAGTTCATGACAGCAGGAGTCCCAGTTCGTCCCCACTCCCATCACCAACAAGGAGTTGGTCTCCATCATGCAACAGTTCCCTGAACTTAGTGGGGGAACAGTGGAATCAGATCTTGAGTCTAAACGGTACCATGTTGTCAACCCCAACACCCAAGAAGTCTGCACCAGCATCCCCCTCACAAGAGCCAAAATCGTGGGACTTTGCAGAGCTGTCCTGGATGGTGAACTTGTCCAAGTGTCAGTATTTCGTGTACAAACAACAACAGAAGGAGCAGAAGTGATGGAAAGCGATGGCCCAGGAGTGGAAGGAGGAACAAATATGGTATGCCGGGGAGAAACGCAGAGCGAAGTTGGAGGAGAGATGGCAGTTGATTCGCAGGATCCGGGACCAGCAGATGATGAAAGCGGAGATGGAGATCTCTATCCCAACCATCACGACTTCCTCATCTACTCAGAAGTCCAAGAAGGTGTGCAAGAAACCCCGCATCTATTGCACACAGATGGGACGGCAATGTATCAAGGAAACATCCAGTCTCATGGACATGTACTCTCCCTATCCTCGAATGTGCACCACACATGCCTGTCTCGCAGAAATCAAGAGGGTGTTGCACCTCCAGGATTCGCCCACAACACTGGAGAAAACTTTGTCAATTTTCCCATCAAACATGAGGGCGTCACGAGGCAAGCACGCTTTATCCAAGTAATCATGGGGCCCAACCCCATTGTAATTGGCATTATCAATGAGTCCGATCGAACTTATGCCAAACCATTATACGCTTACCCCGCCTACACCTATGGAGTGTGTCCTCAATATGCCATGGAAGATATGGTAGTATTCCAGGCATTGTTCGAGGATCGGGAGAAGGTCGACAAGTCACTTGAGGCCTTGAAGGACATATCCCTCCATGCTGAGGTGCTGTTATGTCATGGTAGGGACGTTCACCTGGCGTGGGTAAAGGTCAACACTAGTCCGCTGACAAAACACTAAGGTTGGTCACGTGTGAGTTACAAGTACTAAGTCCGAAGAGGACTTAGAGAGTTCCTGATGATGAGTAGATCACCTCACAAGTCAGATGACTTTAGAGAAGATCTTTAAGTGGATCAGACAGAGGGGAGGGGTTCAAAGACTGCTATGTTCAATATACCGTATGGTACAAGAAGTCAAGTCTGAGGCATAAGGCCCCATACTGGCTAGTACTTATAGTATCTATGGACAATAGAGTCATGACTACAATAGCTGTCACTAGGACAATAGAGTCACTAGGACAATGGGTCACAGGGAACAATAAGTGTCCCAAGTCATAGCGAGTCATAGACTCACTATGGCGTCACCTCAGACAAACAATGAGCTAGAGGACAATAAGGCCCTCTAGTCATAAAGAGTCACGTGCCATGAACAATAGGCACTCCGAGTCATAAAGTAAAGCACATGCCATCCCATGGTCATGCACAGCAGAACAATAAGAAAGTGACATAAATAGAAAAGGGGTGTGGGCATAGGGTAAAAGGAAAGGTTATGTGATAGAAAATGAAAATAAAATTGTATGTTCATAACAGGTGCATTGCCTTCGCACTCTGCAACGTGAAGGAAGTTGACTTGAACAAAGGTTGTATGAATTGAAGCAGGTTCTAGCGGACTTGGATAAGGAGCAGGACCAATCGGTAAAGCGGCTGGAAAGAGCCGGCGCTCTAGATAGGGTGGAAGAAAAGATGGCTAGTTGGATCGAAGGTGCGAGTTCTCGACATGGTCGTCATGCCTGAAAAGGGGGTGATGATACAGATCGCAAGGAATACGGAACCTTACTAATACTTATGACCGGTTTAGTAAGAGTAAATGTGTCATGGACTTCATCATTAGTCAGCATCGGAATCACATGTCTTTATAGACTGTGTGTTATAATTCCAGACACTTATCGCTACTTACGTGTTATTGCTTACATCCTTTCCCATCGGTTACCATACAAGTGCCGGACTTCTGACTCAGTATGACTCGATTATCACATGTTACAGTATGATGACTCATTCTTGTTCTATGGCCTTCTATGGTGTTCTTTTACTAGTATCACATGCTAGTTATACCTGACTCATTCTGACGCCATCTGTTTGTGACTCTTTGGCATTGTACTAGTATATAAGTCGTCTCATACCTAGCTTGTATGGTAGACTCGACTTCTTCTTGAATCACATACTACTTCAGTCTCACAGACTCTAGAGGGATACCTTTCTGAGGATACCTTTAGTTGAACGTGTGGGCCTTCGTCTATTGCCTCGCCTCTGTTATTCAGAAGGACCTTCAAGTCACTTCCTCTCGGTCACATTGAGCTCTGCTCTGTGTACTACTTGTGCATCATCGAACTGAGACCTTGACCAGGCCTCACTCTCTATTGAAGCTTGACTTTGTAGCACATTGCACAAACACCCATGTGAGCATAACACTGTGAGGTAGTTCAGCTATTTGTTGTATGGATTGGAGAGGAGCTTCAAAGCTGCCTCGATATATGTATATAAGTCGTCGTATTGAGACCAAGGCTCTTCAGCTTGGTCTTCTTCAATTTCACTTCCGACTTGTATCCCTCTTCTCACAGAAGGAATTCCATTGCTCTCTGTCTCTTTATATTTCAAGTGGCACAAGGACTGTGATGACTTACTCTCAGTAAGTCAAGACGAACTTGAAACACTCAGGAAGACGACGGATATAGGGAGCGAAGAAGAGAGCAAGATGGAGGAAGATGAGGATGACTTTAAACACAAGCAAGAGGGCAAGAAGGCGGAGCAGACCTATGGTGGTAAGCTGCGCAGAAGACTGAGGGGCTTGCAAGTGGGAGTTCACAAGTGGACAGTCTAAGGGACTGTCCATTGTATTGCTCTAGCTTATATACCTGGCTACATGGTGTTTACATAATGGAATACTCTGGAAACTCGTAGAAGCTCTATAAATACTGTCCAATGGCAATAGTCTCTCTGGGAATACCCTGGAAGCTTGTGGAAGCTCTATAAATACTGTCCAATGGCAATAGTCTCTCTGAGACCTGGTGACCTTTTCCGCAGTTCCTCTGTGGAAACTGGTAGAAGTCTGTAGAAGGTTGTGGAACCTTCTTGAAGGAACTAGTCACGTGACAGATCACATGACCCTCGGAGTATAGTTTCAAACTCCGACCTTAGATTTCCTAATAAGGAAGTTGATTACATAATACCGGACCGGACCGGACCAGCCTAAACTCTTGAGTCATAACCTAAGTTTGATGGTTCATGACAAGGACACAAAGTACTGTCTTGTTGCCTTGAGTTGTATACTTCACTAAGTTACATACTCATTGTTGTGGTGTCGCCTCTAAATTGCCTACGTCAGGCCTACACCATGAAAGTGTAACAAAGCCCATCATCTGGGATGAAGGGGAGACTGCAGCACAGTGGGACTGAAGAAGAATTGCGAGGACGCAATTTGTTACGTGTCTATTGGCACGTTGCTTGACTTGAGCGGGGGACAGGCAACACTACCAATGAATGACTTAGCGATATGATGACCTCGATGGCACGTGATCACAGGAGTATAACAGCAAGCCCTATTCGTGGGACAATACTGACTTGAGGATGAAGAGGACAAGGCAGACTCCTATGAGAAGGAGTGCAAGACTCAGACTAATGAAGAGAGACAAGATGGATAAAGGCAGGATAGATTCAAGAAGACCAAGCTGCGGACTATGGTGCAGCTTGGCTACCCTTATATACATATACACGAGGGCTTTAAAGTGCCTCTTGAATGGTAGGTAACCAATCATGTATAGTATGGTTATTGTAAGAGTCCGTCCGAGTCATAGATATCGTACAGCAGCGAGCCAATCATATACCTCGTCCTTATCATACAGTACTGGGGTTATTGGGCCATTATCTGTGCGTCACATACTGTTATCACATGTCACCAGTCTGGGGATATAAGCTACCCGGAATCCTGCATTGTTGTAGCGGAATCCAATCGGCTACAACTTGAAAGACAAAAATAGTTGAAATAACGAACAGGCTGAGGTTGGATACGCAAGCCTAGCGCGGAGATAAATCACGCGCTGAACCTGTAGACGATGCGGAGGGTAAGCACAACTTAGAGACCTTTATACAAGGTCAAAGGCTAAGTTCACGTGGCGACAGGCTGAGTAGAAACCAAGAGGACAAGTTAGATTGGAAAGAGTAAGGAAGTACAAAGGAGGATTGTGCACCTGAGTAGAAACCAAGAGGACAAGTTGGTTCTACTCAGGAGGCTACAGCAAGTCTTATATACTACTGCGCTTAGTCGATTACTAACTACTGAGTAATGCTATATGACTACAGCGCTGACGCGTCGATTCTATTATTAGCCCTTATCTATTGTGCTCACTGATGCACACTAAGCGGCTATGACTATATAATGACGCGGCCTTCTTATCTGCTAAGTAAATCCTAGTACAACGCGTAATACTACTCTAGTAAGTGTTCCATTGTATTCTACAGAGTTCTAGCCAATCAGAACAAGCACATGCGCTATTGTTATCTATAACAATAGAAGTCCCAGAATGGCAAGACTGTCACACAGTCAAATAACATCACATGATGTATCCCACGATCACGTGATCCAAAGTTGCACATGTTGGCATCATGTGACTGACCATCTTATCATATCTAATGATAAGGAACTTAAGTACTTTGGCCGCTTATATCTTGCCCAAATAAATCTGTAAAAATACAGAAAAATAGGGAAAATAATACGCGTCCATGACAATTGTAACACAATTGCCAAGAAGGGGGGTCATGTCATGATCCTATAGACATTTTTCTTTTCTTTTTTACTGCTTACTATATGGACTTGGTACTTAGCTACTGACGCAATGCTACTGACATGTGATTGCCTACTTACATGTGATTGTTCACCTTACATGTGATTGTGTAGGACTTTGTAGTGGGTCAGACCCTAGGAGTTACTAGTGGGTCAGGTTTTAGGAGTTAGCTGTGGGTCGCCACTATCTATATAGACCCTCCATAGACACAGTAGTTCTTTAGTTCTGTCTTCGTCTTTCCATCAGCAATACCATTGTCTTCACTGTCTTATCCTGTGTGCCCCTCTCTTCTTCTCATCACCATACTAGGGGAACCCCTTTAACTAGGGTCCCACCACTGAAGTCTTGACTTTTATACTATAACAATTGTCACACACAGAACCCTCGTACCTCTGTTCTTATTTGTGCAAGTTGCACCCAAGGTCCCTGCTGAGACCTTGACACTGATGATTTTGGTGACTATACCCCCTCTTTTAGAGGACCGGCTAAGGTGACTTTGGCTGAAGCGAGGCGACAAACAGTGCAGACTGGCTGAAGTGAGGCACCTCTGGGTGGCAGGACAGTAGCACGATGACTAGGACTCTTGGACTCGATGCATAGGAAGACTCGGAGACACAGTCCAAGGCTATGTAGGGGCGAGACATACACAGCAGTGTGTCTGTGCCACTCCTAGTCTGTGGGACTAATACTCCGAAACTGAGAGCCCCAGTAACCATGTAGACCGCATCAACAAACGGCAGGCTGCATCAAGGCTCAAGACAATCGCACTTGCACCCAGTAGAACCCTTCCATGTCCCCTTTCGCCCTGGCTAGCTTCGGGCAATACACCTTGTGGCCTGGCAACTGCGTCAGTCGAACGCCAGTGGCGCTTCACGTCAGTCGGCCCCCTCCTGATTGGTGGCTTCTTAACCAGAGCAGAGGAGCTGTGGAGGAACCTTAGGGCCACTTCGGCTGAAGGTAGCATATGAAGATGTATTTAAGAAGGTAGTTTTCGTAGTAGTACAGCAGCTAGTCACTCTCTGGATTCCTTACCCTTTACTCCTCATACCTCTATCTCTCATATCTCAATTCATCTTTATCTATCTTCTGAAGTCCTTCAGAAGACCCTATAACTCTTTGCGACACTTGTGAACCTCTTGCATACCTGTGCGTACGCCTGCATTGCGATTCCAGCTACCGAAGCCCTGCATTAGCAAAACTTGCGATACTCGGCTGGTGCAACCGCGTGCACCTTTGGCCAATTGTGATTACGGTTGCCTGCGATTCTCGGCTCTTACAATAGGGCTCTCGGCCTCTGCGCTCTAGTTTATCTGCTTAGTGTTCAATTATATTCCTTGACCTCCCGAACCCAACTGTCCTAAGCTGCACAAGAACACGCTTACAGGCGGTTTAGGGTATCATTTCTGGTGGCCAACGTGGGGAGGTTGGAATATAAAAGGTTCCGGCTTAGTTTGCAACTAATCACAGATCATTCGGCGATCAAGGTGACATACGCTCCTAGAAGAATTAATTGACACAGGATACGACCCAACGCAACCCATTCCTGGAAGCTTTACTAACCCTTCTGATCAATTATCTATTAGCGGCAATTTTAGCGATCAAGAATCAATCCCGAACTCCACAAGAGCAGGCAATGGAAGTGAAGAAGAAGTAGACCTCATCCTGTCACAAAACTCATCATAGCAAATTGCGCCGCGCTGATACCCTAAACTGCCTATAAGCATGTTCTTGTGCAGCTTAGGACTGTTGGGTTCAGGAGGTCGAGGAATATAACCACAAACTGGGCAGATAAACTAATTATCGGAGGCCGAGGGTCCTATCGTTGGGGCCAAGAACCATAAGTGGCCTGTAATCACAATCGGCCGAAGGTGCACGCAGTTGCGCCTGCCGAGTATTGCAAGTTTCGCTAACGCAGGGCTTCAGTAGCCAGAATCGCAACGCAGACATACACACAGGTACACAAAGGGTTCGCAAGTGATGCAAAGAGTTATAGAGGCTTCTGAAAGACTTCAGAAGATAGATAAATTGAGATGAGAGAGGTAGAGATATGAGAGATAAAAGGTAAGAAATCCGGAGAGTGACTAGCTGCTGTACTACTACGAAAACTACCTTCTTAAATATGTCTTTGTACGCTGCTTTCAGCTGAAGCGGTCCTAAGGTTCCTCCGCAGCTCCTCTGCTAAGTTTAAGAAGCCGCCAATCAGAAGGGGGCCGACTGACGCGAAGTGACATGGGTGTTTGACTGATGCAGTTACAGGCCACAAGGCGCATCGCCCGAAACTAGCTGGAGCAAAAGGGGACACCGAAAGGTTATACTGGACACAAGTGCGGTTGTCTTGCACCTTGAGGCAGTCGGCTGGTTGTTGGTGCGGTCTATGCAGTTGCTGGGGCTCTCAAGTTCGGAGTATTAGTCCCGCAGACTAGGAGTGACGCAGACACACTGCTGTGTATGTCTTGTCCCTACATAGCCTTGGACCTTGCCTCTGAGTCTTCCTGCGCATTGAGTCTGAGAGTCTAAGCCATCGTGCTACCGTCGTGCTGTCCGGAGGTGCCTTGCTTCGGCCGATCCACTTGTGCATCGCATCGCTTTGGCTGTAGTCACTCTGGCTGGTCCTCCAAAGGGTGTGGTAATCACCAAAACTGCCTGTCTAAAGGGTCAGCCACGCGCAGGTCGTATTATCTCCTCCCCACTGAGCTTCTGACTGTCCTCAGTCACCCAGCCGCTCGGGCCGCCAGTAAGAGATGCTGATCGGGGAGCTGTGAGCCAGGGCGACCATCTTTTGCCATTGTCGCCTCATGTAGGTCACATGTCCTTGGCTGAAGCAGGTTGCGCCCGCATATGTATGCCTTTTCGTTTGGCAATTGCCAATCACCGATGGGGTCTCTGATCGATCTTCACCCAGTCACCCTTACTCTCCCATTTGCTTCCACCCACCTTACTGCCTCCCATCGCAAACATCGCAATGTCTTCTCGTCCTCCGTGCAAGTACGATGCCACCATCAAGGCTTTACTGCGGCTCCACTCTGATTTCGCGGTCTTGGCCGATGATCCTGAGACGGTGGAGGAGTGGGTCGATGAGTTTTTGACTCATTTGGTGAGGGGTTTGATCTTTTTCTTCGATCGGCACTGATCGGCCTAGGAAACCGTGTTTGCATTGGGGGCGCACATCGGTGTCGACGCTGGCAAGGATGCACAGGTCGCTGCGTTCCTGCGCAACGTCCGTGCTCATCTTCTCCCTCACGCCACCGAGGCGTGGCTTGAGCACTCCCCGCGGGTTGTTGCTGGGATGGAGGAGAAGCTGTGGCGACGTGCCGCTGCTCCATTTGCCGTTCCAGTCCTTGCTCTGATCATCACACTGGCCACTCCACGCCCTAGCCCAGTGCCTCTTCAAGACGACTTCGTGTTGCTCTTGGAGTACTCGCAGAGGGTGAAGGTGGGCATGATGTCCAAGGCTGAGTTCGAGGCGCATAAGATGCGCGTTCTTACCACGGGGCAGCGTCCTCGCTCCTCTGTCTCCCCTGCTGTCTCTGTCGCGCCGCCTCCGTCGTCACTTGCCCCTTCTCCTTTGGCCTTGGGGGCCATTGCTGCGTCATCCCCCACCGTGTCGCCGTCCCTCTCAGTGGTCCCGCCGCCATCGTCTCAGGTGCCGTCCCCATTTCAACCGTCTGCCCCTTTGCCCACTGCTTCGGGGACTTCTGCGCCATCGCCGCTCCTATTTTCCACGGTAGTGCCATCCATCCCTGGGCCCTTGGACTCCGCCACTGCACCTGCCTTGTCGCAGCACCCCATTTGCTGCGCCATGGTTGTCACTGCGGCCTCCCTTTTCGTACGTATCCTCTTGACTCGTGTTATGCTCACACGGGTGATCATGCAACGTGCGACTAAGTCTAGTTCAAGATAGAGTGAAACCTGGTCAAGGTCTCAGTTTGGTGATGCACAAGTAGCATGCGGAGCAGGGCTCAACATGGCACAGAGGAAGTGACTTGAAGGTCCTTCTGAATAACAGAGGCAAGGCAATAGTTGAAGGCCCACACGTTCAACTAAAGGTATCCTCAGAAAGGAATCCCTCTAGAGTCTGTGAGACTGAAGAATGATGTGATTCAAGAAGAAGTCGAGTCTACTGTACAAGCTAAGTAGAGAGCGACTTATATACTAGTACAGCACCAAAGAGTCACAAACAGATGGTGTGATCCTAGGATCCGGGTCCTAGGAATGAGTCATCGTATAGTACATGTGATAATAGGAAAAGAACGCCGTGGAAGGCCATAGAACAAGTCATCAGTAAGCAATGAGTCATGTGAGTAATCGATATGAGGTAAGTCCGGCACTTGTACGTATATGGAAGGGAATGAGTCAAGAGAAATGTGTAAGTAAAGAAAAGTGTCCGGAATCGTAACAACTCGTGCCTTTGTACTAACTGTTCTTGTGCCTCCTTTAGGAGTCTCCCCCAGCGCACTGGTTCAGCGTCAAGCACACATGTTCGGTGGAATTGATGGACACCAGCTCCATCCCTGGCTACATTCGGGTAAGTTTCGTCCCTATTCCCTTGTTTCAGTTGCTGATTGATCTATAGTGCGATTATTGTACTCGCAACAAGGTTTGTTGCGCTCCACACGCCGGCTCGAAGCTGCCGTACACATGTTCGTGCTGCTTGGAGGATCGACAGCCTTGCATCACGCCAACCACCATTCCGGCTCACCACCACCGCAAACTCGTGGCCTCAACTTGTGTTTCCGCAGTGCCTGTATTGCCTGCAGCACCGGCCCCGCTTCCCATGCATGCGTCTGATGCGGTGTTCACTTTGCTTGCTGGTGGCGTCATTGACAGGGCTAATGCCCTTTTATTCTGGCGTGCTGAGCTCAGCCGTGCTCTCTCTGCTTGCACGGCCGCCAATGGGTATGTCGAGTTCGTTCAGGCTCAATATGCCGATCTCCTTGGCGAGGTAGTGGCGCTGACACCTGGTCCATCGGCCAGTGGGCCGGCTCCCAAGCGTGTGAGGACTGGTACTGCCAGGAAGGGAAAGGGTAAGGCGCACATCGATGCAATGGAAGAAGATGAAGAGGTCGCCAAGAGTTCAGGTCCGGCCAATGCTGTGGAGAGCAAGGAGGGGCCGGGTGAGGTGTAATTGGCCTCAGGAATCTGTAAATACTTTGAAATGTTTTCTGAGTCACTTATAAAATACTATGATTGGCCTCTGAATGCCATATCATTATGGTAATCTCGCGCCTCTTGCGCACGTCGCTGCGGGACCTGTAAATGCTGCTATAGACGGGTGACGCCATCCTTAGCCTTCGGCCGAAGTTGTGGAATCCGCGTGACTGTGGCGTGGTCATGAACTGGCTTTGCGCTTGAGGTGTGCCATTTACGATGCTAAGGGCTGTATCTCCTCCCCACTGAAAAACTTGGGCTGCCCTCAGCCAATCAGCCACTCGGGTGATCCTCGGCTGAAATGCGCTATCGGCGCGCACCTTTGTCAATCAGTAAGGCGGTCCGGGTCTAACGTATGGGCCTATAAGTGTGTAAAGGGGTAATGTCGGGGGGGGACCGCTAAACTTTTCTCTTGCACCACCGGACCATGGCCGATTCCATCATTCTTGGTGGTGAGCCTGATGAGGTCAGTAATGCTCCTCACAACGCCTTTCACCTTGCCAAGGAAAGCCTCTGGCAAGTCAGAAAGTCCTGGCTGCTCATCCCTCGCCACTCCAAGGATGTTGCTCAGTTTCTTCGGGACTTCTACTCTTCCTGGGTGTGTGCTACATTCCACTGGTCTCACTGATCCTGACGACATCTAGCACAATGTCAAACGGCTTGCTGAATTCGCTGAGGCTGATGGCCTAGATGAAGCTACCCGTGCCCTTCGTACCAAGGTCGAGGAAGTCGTCGTGCCGTTTGCCGAAGTCGACTGGCTCTTGGAGTTTCCAGCCGTTGTGGGAGGTCTTCATGATCGCCTAGTTCACCACGCCGCTGCACTCTGTCGCGCCCAAGCCAAAGTCATAGAGCAATGCGTTGATGAGAGCCTTTTCGCAGATCGCGTCCCAGACCCATATGAAATTGCCCTTGTGGCGATCCACGAAATGCATGATTCTGGGAAGATCAGTACTTCCGACCTCGAATGGCACCGGTGCTGCCTTGCCCTTGCCAGGCAAGAAGATGTGTTGCTGAGCGATAGTCCAAAGGGAATGTTTTTGGCCGTAGTTGAAAAATAGTGGTTAATGTGTCGAAGCAAGAAAATTTTGTAGCCGGAACTTTCACTTGAAAATGAGGTGATGTTTTTGCTTATTGTAGTGCCTATCGGCTAAAGAAAAACTTAGTCGGCCACAGCAATGGACACAGAGGGTGAGAAGGAAATCCTCATCCTAGTGTCCTATAAATGAGCGAAGTAGCCGTCCTGTTCTTCAGAATCCGTTTCTTCGTCTGCCTACCACGCCATGTCCGAGCAAGCTGCCTCCGATACTCCTGACGCCATGAATATGCATGCGTGTGAAGTCTTTGAACTGGCAAAGCGCAGCCTTATCAATATTGCAGACACCCGACCTGCGGCGCCGCTCCGTAGCCGTACTGTAATGTCTTGGCTCCATCGGTTCTATGGTGTATGGGTAAGCGGCCTTCATCCATGTTACTTTTCCTCTGTCCTGAACGCCTTCAGAAACTGGTCGAATTGACGGCTAGCTTTGCCAATGCCCCTGGGCTCAGCCAAAGGCTGCTTGATATTTGTGCCGAAATTGAAGCGGAGGCCCGTCCGTACGCGACGTTAGACTGGATCCACCTGTTTCCGAGGATCTCTGCAGGCAATAGTGAGCACCTCATTCTATTCTTCTCCACCCTTAATCACTCCTATGCCAGCGCCTTGATGATCGGTCCTCCACTTGCAGGCGAACCTTGCACTGCCTTCGGCCTTGCCATGGCCGACTTTGAAGATCTTTACTCTAAGGAGATGATCACCGAAGACAAGTTCAATTGGTGCCAACGCAAACTAATGCACACCAAACTTGACTTCAATATGGAACATTTTGTGCTTGCGCGGATCCCGGTTCCTGGCCAGCCTGCGCCTCCCTGTCTTGGTAAGTTTCTGTTGTCCCACTTCTTGTTCTAGTTAAATGTTTGTCCATAGGCGATGGCGCATACTTGACCTGTACCTGTCCCTGTCATACGTGTGGAGTTGGAGTTAGTTCTGCATCGGTGGTGAGTGGGCCTTTGGGCGAAACAGGCGCGTAAGGCAAAGCGAAGCGTATAGTAAAGATGAGGGGATAGTACGGCTAAAGTTTCCGATATGTCCAATAAAGATCCTTCCCGATTATTCTTCAAACTCTGGGCTGGTTTTTTTATTTTTAAGTGAGGTGAAGCAAAATCTGTGTATCATAACCACCGAGCAGGCCTGCCAAATGGAATAATTTATGCTCAGAGCTAGGGAAGCCGACTGAGGTGGTACTCTTGCAATGCCTATGCATGCTTAAGACGTTATCCGCAGTGGTCGTTCCGCTTGTCATCACCGCACATGACTTCCACTCGGCCGAAGCCACTCAGTAGAGTAGAAGTCTGTAATACTAAAGCGACTATCGCCTAAAGAGAAAATAAAGAAAATCTGAATCTGCTACTCGAAATTTTTCATAAGTCCGAGGGATTACTCCTCCCCATTGAAATTGTTATTCTCCTTCATCGTCTGAGTTTACTTCTGCGCCGAGATCGACCAGGTCGTTGTCGTTATCTTCGGCTACTCCTGAATCTTGTTCTTGGCTTTTGTCTGGATCGGCCGAAGTGCTTGATTCCAGCTCTCGCAGGCAGGCTATGGATACGTTGATGTGCTGTTCAAGGTCAGGTATGTCAATATGTTCACGCACTTGATATGGTACGACTCTGAATGCTGCTATAGGACTGTGTAGCAGAGTCCTATCGAGTTCGCATATGATATATGTGCTGCCTTGGTGTCTTGAGACCACGACCATCGGGCCAAAATAGCGGGGTCACATTTTGCAGTTTAGCACTTTCTCTATTGCAGTGTTGCGCACCAGAACGAGGTCACCTTGCTTAAAGCCGAAATCACGGATAGTTGCGGTGTGCTCTTTCTCGAAGTGGATGGCCACACGGTTGCAATGCTCATAGACTCTCGCCCTAAGCTGAGCCAAGTCTTCTTGTTGTTTCTGTAATGCTATGGCCCTTTGTGCAATAAGATTTGTCATAGAGAGTAGCAAGTTTGGTGGTGGTAATAGGTAGTTTGCTTCCACCACGTCGAAGGGCAGTATGGGGTGTGCTCCTGTCGCCGCGAAATAGGGCGAACAACCCATACGCTTCCGGGGGGTGACACACTCTGACCAGAAGACCAAGTGAGTGACTTGCGACCATCAGCTCTGTTCTCCATCAGCTGATTTGAAGAGTGCCTGCCGTACGTTGAAGTGCGTGTGCTCGACTATGCGAGAGTTGTAACCGCTGATCCTGATGTGCTTGACGTGATACTTGTGCCCCAGGTATGAGAGAGCGGCGACGAAGGGCGTGCTGTTGTCAGATACAATTTCTATTAAGGTGCCCCAGCGACATAAGATGTCTTGGAAGATCCAGTTGCCAAGGGCTTGAGCGGTTTCTTTACGGAGCATCCAGAACTCTGGATAGTGCGTTAATGAGCATCAGCCTTGGACTATGTAGGAATAACCCCCGGAGTGAGGGAGGTGCATGGTATCCATATACATCTTCACAAAGAGGGGTGCTGAAGTCGTGACAACAGGCAGGATCAAGACTTAACAGGTTTGGTGGACTTGGCATATGTGACATGTGCGCACATACCAGGCGATATCATGGCCCATAAACGGCCACCAATATCGCTCCATAACCAGGGCTCGTGTTGCATAAAACCCTCAATGGCCTACATCGTTGTGCGTGGCTATGACCACTTCAATGCGCTTTTGCTTGTATAACACCCGCTTGTGGGCGCCTTGCAGATCCCGCTTCCAGAGAACATGGTCATCAATGAAGAATTTGGACGCGAACCGAACTAGGTGGGCATACTCATTTTCTGCCATGTCAGTTGGCCGCTCTAGGAACTCTAACCAGTCGTGGGCTTGCTCCAGTCGCTTATCGGCCTGTGTCGCTGTGAAACTTCTCGGAACTAGGTGGTAGTTCGGCTCAGAACTGAAGGCATTGTCCATGTCAATGGCGCAACTTGTGACTCCAGTTGCGAGCGAATAGAGGAGTTGGTTCGATTTTGGCGCTTCAATCAGTTCGTTTATCATGTGCATGAACCCGTAGAGGTTGTCTATCCAATCATCGAAATCTTCTTCATCATCGCTTTTGTCGATATTGCCTGGTTGAGGCGGACGTTGTGAGAGGCCATCAGGGCTGTGATGCTTGCCTGGGACATGTCTAAGTTCGAAATGGAAGGTTAAAATAGAGACTATCCAGCGGTTTATGCTGGCCGAAGGGGAGATGTCGGGGTTGTTGAGCATGCCTTTGATGTATCTTGCATCAACTTCCACTATCAGATTGCAGACGCCAACGAGGAATATTTTGTAAGCGCGAAGGGCACGGTAGAGTCCATAAAGCTCTAGTTTCGGCTGGGAGAAGCGACGCTCTCTATCGTTGAGCGGAAGGGAACCAAAGCAAGTGTAGTACCATTTCTTGGGCATGTTCAGGTCCGCTTGACATAGATAGAAACCTACCGCCACCATGGAGGTGTCGACCATGAGGATGACTGGGGAGTCGGATGCATAGTCAATTGGCCGAAGCGCAGGAGAATTTAGTAGTGCTTGTTTCAAGTCTTCCTGGGCCGCTAGTTGGTCGGCTCCAAACTTGAAGGGAACTCCCTTGCACGTGAGATTCACCAAAGTGTTTGCATGCTTGGCAAAATTTTGAATGAATATGCGACACACTCCCACAGTGCCGGGGAATGCGTGGACTTCAGATAGGTCCTTGCATGGGCCCCACTTGATGATTTTGTCTACACGCACCGGTTTGGGTAATCAGCCAAGTGGTGTGCATCTGTGCCCAACCGCAGTGATTTCTTCCGCACATAGAGTGGACTTGTACCTGCTAAAACTCCCGCCCGAATACTTGACTCACTGCACTACTCTGTTGACTCCTTGGAGGTGTTCCCATACAAATCTTCGGATGCCAGGGTTTTCGGGTATGCATTTCTCTGTTCCATCTTCAAGTAGGTACCGCTTTGCAGGTCCGCGGATTGGCACATCATCAATATAGGGAACGGTTGTTTCAGGTATTTCTGGCTGTAATATATAAGTGACGTCGTCGTGGAAGATAGGAACTGAGTTTGTCCAGCCCATAGGTAGTTGTAGTGGAGTCCAATCGGCTACGACTTAAAAGACAAAAGAGTTGGAATAACGAACAGGCCGAGGTTGGATACGCAAGCCTAACGTGGAGATAAATCACACGTTGAACCTGTAGACGACGCGGAGAGTAAGCACAACTTAAGACCTTTATTCAAGGTCAAAGGCTAGGGTTCACACGGCGACAGGCTGAGTAGAAACCAAGAGGACAAGTTAGATTGGATGAAGAGTAAAGAATACAAGGGAGGATTGCGCACCTGAGTAGAAACCAAGAGGACAAGTTGGTTCTACTCAGGAGGCTACAGCAAGTCTTATATACTACTGCACTTAGTCGATTACTAACTACTGAGTAATGCTACATGACTACAGCGCTGACGCGTCGATTCTATTATTAGCCCTTATCTATTGTGCTGACTGATGCACACTAAGCGACTATGACTACATGATGACGCGGCCTTCTTATCTGCTGAGTAAATCCTAATACAACGCGTAATACTACTATAGTAAGCGTTCCATTGTATTCTATAGAGTTCTAGCCAATCAGAACAAGCACATGCACTATTGTTATCTATAACAATAGAAGTCTAAAGACGGCAAGACTGTCACACAGTCAAATAACATCACATGATGTATCCCACGATCACGTGACCCAAAGTTGCACATGTTGGCATCATGTGACTAACCATCTTATCATATCTAATGATAAGGGTCTTAAGTACTTTGGCCGCTTATATCTTGCCCAAATAAATCCGTAAAAATACAGAAAAATAGGGAAAATAATACGCGTCCGTGTCAGTAGTGTCACAAGGCAAAGCACGCTGAACGGAGATTGGAAGGTAGTAAGATCGCGTGAGTTGGTCAAGATGCCTTGCTCGTCGTAGCTGACATAGAGATCAAGCATACCTCTGCATGCCTGTCCAGTGAAGTGTTCACTGATCTGATCTGTGAATGGGGTGACACCTGCATGCTTGATCGTTACTTGGTTAAGCAGCTCTAAGCTGTGCACAATGCGAAGAGATTTCCTGTCTTTCTTGACCACACAGAACCACTGTGAGCGATAGGATGAGTTGGAGGGCTCATAAACTCCTGCGTCAATTTTGTTTTTGATAAGCCGACAAACTTCGTCGTAGATGCCGGGTGGGATCGGTATATTGTGCTGTGCCCGGGGCTTGTGCGGAATTGTTGGGATTTCGATTGGTGGAAAGAAGTCTTCGAGAAAATGGCCTTGCTCTTGGTTGGTCCAAGTGAAAGCACCATTCTGTAGACACATGAATTGATGGATTAATTTTTGTTCCTCGGGTAAGAGGAATGTTCTGGAGTGGACACAATCGAATTGCTCCTTGTGCTCTAGGGTGTACCTACCAGTGGGCACAAATTCCTTCGGCCGAACTGGAAGTTGGGGTAAGCCTTGTAAGGGGTCACCCTTAATTTCGCGTATGATGCGGAATCAGCTGGGGAGCTCAGTTTCAATTGGCCGAATCTTGAGCGCCACTGGCTTATACTTTTTACTGGCGAATATTGCAAGGGGTAGCTTCACTTGCGAAAAGGAAATATACGGAGCGCCGTTTTGAGGAATATTGGAGTGATTTTTGGACTGAGACAAGAGAGACGAAAGATAAGAATTAAAAATCAGCGCATCAGCGTCACATAGAGATAAATATGCTGCAGCAAGTTCTTTTTGTGTTGTAGCAGCAGGTAGTGGTGCACAAGCCTCGACTGAGACTTGGCTTTTGTTGTGGTCGAATTCTAGTGATATTGCGAGCTCTCCTTGGTGCAGGACCAAATCATCAATACTCAAAAATCCGCTACTTGAGATTGGTTTTTGGGCACTAGCTTGTGTCGCTCTGAGAACCGATAGCTTCCTCGCTTTATTGTAGGTACAGTCGCTCGCTTGCCAGTGTTAGGATTGAGTATGGTGATTGTTTGATTTTCGTCTCAATAATTGTGGACCACCGATTGAGTGAGTATGTCGAAAGGTCAGCCAAGTAAGATGTCGTAAGCGGGCGATCGCAGGATGTGGACTTGCAAATACAGGGTGATTTCGCCGACAAGGAAGGGGATGTTTTGGGCTAGGCCCAGCGATTGGTTGACTCCACCATTCGCTGAAACCATATTGAGGCAGATGCTAGGATTGTAAGGAAGTGCCAAAGCGGTGCAGACCTCTTCTGACATCACCACAATTTGACATCCCGGGTCTAGAATCACCTCGACTTTTTCTTGATTGTCCACTACTGGAAGTATCACGCGAAGCGAGTTTGATTCCACCGCCACCTCAACGGAGTCTTGAGAATATTGCTCATTGGTCGGGTGGGACTTTAGGAACTCCTCGTATGGATCGGCTATAATTGTTGTGTCTGCGGGCGGTACTTGGGTTGCGGCCGAGAAAGATGCTAGCATATGTGCTTCTTGCGACGCCAACCTATCGGCTTTCGACTCTTCTTCGGCTACCTCTTCAATCATTGCCTGCGTCATGTCTCGAGTGATGCACTGCCTAATGGTCGCATCAGCCACTTGGGTCCAGAGCTCTGGAGCCAGGAAGAGCAGTTCGCGTTGGGTTACTGTGACTTGTATATCCATGACTCGGTTGTAGACGCTCCAGGCAACGTTCTTGTCGTAGATCTTGGCCGTAGTAGTGTACGCTTGCTCATTCTTGCGTGGGAATGTTGGTCGCTGAGTCGGCCTCGCTGCCTCGGTCAGTCCGCTGTTAGTCGCATCTGGCGCTGTCGCATATGGGTGAACCACTGGGGTTGCTTCATGGTCGATGCTTGCCGTCGGCTCTTGGCTTACTTGCGCCAAGTGAGGCGGTTGTTCGTGCTGTGACTTCGGCTGACTTGCTGCACCGGCCAAAGTGCTCGCCTCCGCTGATTGCATGCTTGAACTGCCAATCTGTGCAGGCTGAGACTTTGCACCCGCTCTTGCTCTTGGATTGAAGTGTCACCTTAGTACGTAGACACCAGGTTGACCAGCCTCGGGGCATTGATCTTTGAATCGCACTGACTTTCCTTTCATTGGCTGTTCGTCCATTTCGTACATTTGAGCCGACATTTCGAGGAGCATTTGCACCGCTCCTGCTTGGTTTGGGTTTCACCAATGGTATTCGTCCATGCGATCGCGAAGCCAGGCACCAGTGATATCCCGCAGAACCATTGCTCCAGAGGGCAGCACCACCTTACCTTTGTGGTTTCACTTGCACTTGCTGAGGCGGGTGTACTCATTCACTAATTTGCATTCTCAGATGAAATGGCCAGGGATGACGCAGAAGTTACAGTTTGAGGGTGCTTCTCCAGCTGGTCACTGTCCCATACTTCTCAGCCAGTTATTTGATTCTGATTGCTGTGGTTCCTGATTATTTTGGTATATCTTTTCGCTGAGATTCAAAATCGCGTTTAATATATTCTCTAGCTTTGTCTGCTCCAGTTTTACGTCTGCGCTGGTTTGAGCCGAAATCGGGGCTGGTACTGGCACTGGCAACTGCAGGGCTGTCAGCGGTGTTCCCATGAATACAAATGTCGCTGCTTCGTATATTTCTTCCATGTTGTAGGTATCCTGTGGGTTGTGTGTTGGATTTATTAGCTGGAGCCGCTGTCAGACCTGTTGCTCCAGCGTCGGCTGGAATCCTCGCATGAACGCTCGTGCTTGTTCATTATCGGACATCCGATTTTTGCTGACCAGATATTGCGAGATCACCAAGAACTCTCAGTGGTATTCACCAAGGTCGCTAGTGTTGTATATGTTGGAACGTGATAAGTACGTAAGGCTCTTATCTATAGTAGTTACGACATTACGGTAGTAAGATTGCCCAACAAGGCAATTAGGATGCGCACCATAGTGGGCGTATCATGTCTCATGACCATGTGGAGTCTACGCACTCCGTATATGGTGTCTTCTATCAGGTGTGTGTGAAAACGCGATATTGTGGACGCCTTTACTCATCACTTTACGTGTTTTGGACATGGTGGGACCATAGGGTATATAAATCCCCCTGTAGGAAGACTGTGAATACATTATCTCACTCACTACTACTTGCACATCCACTCTACTCTCTAAGACTACTTTTCTCCCTTATACAAGGTGAGAACCATTCCTGTATGCTGCGCTCTATGCTGCGCAACAGTATATGCCGAGCCGAGCGCGAGCGCCGATTACTGTGTCAAGATTCTGCAATGTGTAAGTAGCGTCATTGCTTGACTGTGGGTATAGCTTCAGGACTTTGGCCTTGTATTCCGCATAAGTCTTGGTATTGTCGCCCCAAGCCTTAGTAGATTTCCAGAGTCGCTCAGTAAAGATTGTTACATATTTGATTGTGCCGAGCTTTCGGTCCTCTTCTGAGTTTACACCGTGCCTGCTATAAAGAGCCTTGAGAGCCATAAAGTATTGGCTTAATTCTTCTGGTCGCTTCTCATCGAACCTTGGTGCCAGGCGCTCATTTTCGCCAGGTAAATCTGCAAGCGCCATTCTAGGAGGAGGGTTAACTTGAACTGGTGCCAGAGGTTGTTGTTGTGGGTTAGGTAAGTTTTGTTGTACGGCCGAGACTGTTGCCGTTGCTTGTGGAGGTGCCGACACTGATTGAGGTGTGATTGGCGGTACCGTTGTTGGTGCTATTGATGGGGTTATTTGAGATTGAGGTACCTGTGGGGGTACGCTTGCGGATACTGGAGCCAATGCGGTCGGCTGTGGGTTTATCGATGGATCTGCCGAAGCGGACGCTGATTGCTGTGTTTGGGCTTGAGCTCTTGCTCTTGATCTTGTAGTTGCGCCGCGCGGTGCAATTTGCTGAGATGAGTTTTGTGACAGGATGAGGTCTACTTCTTCTTCGCTTTGGTTGCCCGCTCTTGGGGAGTTCAGGCTTGCTTCTTGATCACTAGAATCATCGCTAATAGATGATAGATCAGAAAGGTTAGTAAAGCTTCCGGGAATAGGTTGTGTTGGGTCATATCCCGCATCAATTAATTCTTCTAGAAGTGTACGTCTTCTTGATCGCCGAATGATCTGTGATTAGTCGCAACTAATCCGGAACCTTTTATATTCCAACCTCCCCACGTTGGCCACCAGAAATGATACCCTAAACTGCCTATAAGTGTGTTCTTGTGCAGCTTAGGACCATTGGGTTCAGGAGGTCAAGGAATATAACCGCAAACTGGGCAGATAAACTAATTATCAGAGGCCAAGGGTCCTATCATCGGGGCCGAGAACCGTAAGTGGCCTGTAATCGCAATTGGCCAAAGGCACATGCAGTTGCACCTGCTAAGTATCACAAGTTTCACTAACGCAGGGCTTCAGTAGCCGGAATCACAACGCAGACGTATGCATGGGTACGCAAAGGGTTTGCAAGTGACGCAAAGAGTTATAGAGGCTTCTGAAAGACTTCAGAAGATAGATAAATTGAGATGAGAGAGGTAGAGATATGAGAGATAAAAGGTAAGAAATCCGGAGAGTGACTAGCTGCTGTACTACTACGAAAACTACCTTCTTAAATACGTCTTCGTACGCTGCTTTCAGCTGAAGCGGTCCTAAGGTTCCTCCACAGCTCCTCTGCTAAGTTCAAGAAGCAGCCAATCAGAAGGGGGCCGACTGACGCGAAGCAACACGGGTGTTTGACCAACGCAGTTACAGGCCACAAGGTGCATCGCCCGAAACTAGCCGGAGCAAAAGGGGACACCGAAAGGTTATACTGGACGCAAGTGCGGTTGTCTTGCACCTTGAGGCAGTCAGCTGGTCGTTGGTGCGGTCTATGTGGTTGCTGGGGCTCTTGAGTTCAGAGTATTAGTCCTGCAGACTAGGAGTGACGCAGACACACCGCTGTGTATGTCTTGTCCCTACATAGCCTTGGACCTTGCCTCCGAGTCTTCCTGCGCATTGAGTCCGAGAGTCTAAGCCATCGTGCTACCGTCGTGCTGTCCGGAGGTGCCTCACTTTGGCCGATCCACTTGTACATCGCATCACTTTGGCTGTAGTCGCTCTGGCTGGTCCTCCAAAGGGTGTGGTAATCGCCAAAACTGCCTGTCTAAAGGGTCAGCCACGCGCAGGTCGTATTAGCGCGGCGCAACTACAAGATCAAGAGCAAGAGCTCAAGCCCAAGTACAACAATCAGTGTTAGCTTCAGCAAATCCATTGATTAACCCACAGCCAACCGCATCGGCTCAAGTATCCGCAAGCATACCTCCACAGGTACCTCAATCTCAAGTAACCCCATCAATACCTCCAACAACAGTACAGCTGATCACGGCTCAAGCAGCGTCGGCACCTCCACAAGCAACGGCCTCAGTCCTGGCCATTCAACAAAACTTACCTAACCCACAACAACAACCTCTGG
Organism: Lactarius psammicola; assembly: GCA_025769895.1. Taxonomy (NCBI): domain Eukaryota; kingdom Fungi; phylum Basidiomycota; class Agaricomycetes; order Russulales; family Russulaceae; genus Lactarius; species Lactarius psammicola. The sequence continues at coordinate 247,678 of WTXK01000033.1, read as the reverse complement.
CACCAGTACAAGTTAACCCTCCTCCTAGGATGGCACTAACAGATTTACCGGGTGAAAATGAGTGCTTGGTGCCAAAGTTCGACAAGAAGTGGCCTGAAGAGTTAAGCCAATACTTTATGGCTCTCGAAGCTCTTTATAGCAGGCACAGTGTAAACTCAGAAGAGGACTGAAAGCTCAGCTTGATCAAATATGTGACAATCTTTACCGAGTGACTCTGGAAGGCTATGAAGGCTTGGGGCAACAATACCAAGACTTATGCGGAATACAAGGCCAAAGTCCTGAAGCTATACCCACAGTTGAGTGATGACGCTACTTACACGTTGCAGAATCTTGACACAGTAATCGGTGCTCGCGCTCAGCTCAGCATATACAACACTAGCGACCTCAGTGAATACCACCGAGAGTTCTTGGTGATCTCGCAATATCTGGTCAGCAAAAATAGGATGTCTGCAAACAAACAAGCATGAGCGTTCATGTGAGAGTTCCAGCCAACTCTTGAGCAACAGGTCTGACAACAGCTCCAGCTAATAAATCTGACACACAATCCACAGGACACTTACGACATGGAGGAGATATACGAGGCAGTGATGTTTGTATTCATGGGAACACCGCTGACGGCCCTGCAGTTGCCAGTGCCAGTACCAGCCCCGATTTCGGCTCAAACCAGCGCAGACGTAAAACTGGAGCAGACAAAGCTAGAGAATATATTAAACACGATTTTGAATCTCAGCGAAAAGATATACCAAAATAATCAGGAACCACAGCAATCAGGATCAAATAACTGGCTGAGAAGTATGGGACAGCAACCAGCTGGAGAAGCACCCTTAAACTGTAACTTCTGCATCATCCCTGGCCATTTCATCTGAGAATGCAAAATAGTGAGTGAGTACACCTGCCTCAGCAAGTGCAAGTGAAACCATGAGGGCAAGGTGGTGTTGCCCTCTGGTTCAATGGTCCCTCGAGATATCACTTGTGCCTGGCTTCGCAATTGCATGGATGAATACCATTGACGGAACCTGAACCAAGCCGGAGTGGCACAAATGCTCCTCAAAATGTTGGCTCAAATGTACAAAGCAGACAAACAGCCGACGAAAGGAAAGTCAGTGTGATTTGAAGATCAATGTCCCAAGGCTGGACAACCTGGCGTCTATGTGCTAAGGCGACATTTTAATCCGAGAACTAGAGCAGGAGCAAAGTCTCAGTCTGCATAAGCTGGTGGAACTAGCACCCAAACAGCAGAGGTGAGTACTTTGGCCAGTGCAGCAAGCCAGCTGAAGTCACAACAAGAACAACCGCCTCACTTGGTGCAAGTAAGCCGAGAAATGACGGCAAGCATTGACCACAAAGTGACTCCAGTGGTTCACCTGTACACAACAGCACCAGATGCGACTAACAGTAACCTGGCTGAGGCAGCGAGACTGGCCCAGCGACCAACATTTCCACGCAAGAATGAGCAAGCGTACACTACTACGGCCAAGATCTACAATGAGAACATGGCCCGAAGCGTCTACAACTGAGTCATGGATACGCAAGTTACAGTAATGCAACGTGAACTGCTCTCCCTGGCTCCAGAGCTCTGGACCCAAGTTGCCGATGCGACCATTAGGCAGTGCATCACTCAAGATGCAATGCAGGCAATGATTGAAGAAGTAACCAAAGAGGAGCTGAAAGCCAATAGATTGGCTGCACAAGAGGTGCATATGCCAGCATCTTTCTCAGCTGCAACTTGAGTACCACCCACAGATGCAACAATTATTGCCGATCCATACGAGGCATTTCTAAAGTCCCACCCAACTAACGAGCAGTATTCACAAGACACCATCGAAGTGGTGGCAGAATCAAACTCACTTCACACGATACTTCCAGTAGTGGACAATCAAGAGAAAGTTAAGGCAATACTAGACCTGGGATGTCAAATTGTTGCAATGTCAGAAGAGGTCTGCACTGCTTTGGCACTACCTTACGATCCTAGCATCCACCTCAATATGGTTTCAGCGAATGGTGGAGTTAATTAATCGCTGGGTTTAGCCTGAAACATCCCCTTCCTTGTCGGTGAAATCACACTGTATTTGCAAGTCCACATCCTGCGCTCGCCCACTTATGACATCTTGCTTGGCTGACCCTTTGACATACTAACCCAATCAGTGGTTCGCAATTATCGTGACAAACATCAAACCATTACCATCCTTGATCCTAACACCAGCAAGCAAGTGACCGTACCTACAATTAAGCAAGGAAGCTATCAGTTCTTAGAGCGACACAAGCTAGTGCCCAAGAACCAACCTCAGGTAGCGGATTTTTGAGTATCGATGATTTGGTCCTGCACCAAGGAGAGCTTGCAATATCACTAGAATTTGACCACAATGAAAGGCAAGTCTCAGTCGAGGCTTGTGCACCACTACCTGCCACTACAACATGAAAAGAACTTGCTGCAGCCTATCTATCTCTATGCAACGCTGATGCGCCGATTTTTAATTCTTATCTATCCTCTTTCTCGCCTCAGTCTGATAACCATCGCAATATTCCTCAAAATGGCGTGCCATATATTTCCTTTTCACAAGCAAAGCTTCCCCTTGCAATATTTGCTGGCAAAAAGTATAAGCCAGTGGTGCTCAAGATTCGGCTGATTGAAACTGAGCTCCCCAGCCAATTCCACATCATATGTGAAATTAAGGGCGACCCCTTACAAGACTTACCCCAACTACCAGTTCAGCCAAAGGAATTCATGCCCACTGGTAGGTACACCTTAGAACGCAAAGAGCAATTCGATCGCGCCCACTCTGGGACCTTCCTTTTGCCAGAAGAAAGAAAATTAATCCATCAATTCATGTGTCTACAGAATGGTGCCTTCGCTTGGACCGACCAAGAGCGAGGCCATTTCCGTGAAGACTACTTTCCACCGATCAAAATCCCGACGATTCCACACAAACCCTGGGCACAGTGCAATATACTGATTCCACCAGGCATCTATGATGAAGTCTGTTGGCTTATCAAAAACAAGATCAACGCAGGAGTTTACGAGCCCTTCAACTCATCCTATCGCTCGCGGTGGTTCTGCGTGGTCAAGAAAGATGGGAAATTGCTTCGCATTGTACACAGCTTAGAGCTGCTTAACAAAGTCACGATCAAGCATGCAGGCGTCACCCCATTTACCAATCAGATCAGTGAACACTTCACTGGACGAGCATGAGGAGGTATGCTAGATCTCTACGTCGGCTACAATGAGCGCAGCATTTCAACCAACTCGCGCGATCTCACTACTTTCCAATCCCCATTTGGTGTGCTTCACCTCATGACCCTGCCCATGGGCTGGACAAACTCAGTTCTGATCTTCCATGACAACATCACTTATATCTTGCAGCCCGAAATACCCGAAACGACTGTTCCCTATATTGATGATGTGCCAATCCAAGGGCCCATGGGATGGTACCTACTTGAAGATGGAACAGAAGAACGCATACCTGAAAACCCAGGCATTTGAAGATTTGTATGGGAACACCTCCAAGGTGTCAACAGAGTAGTGCAACGAGTCAAGTATTCAGGAGGGACTTTTAGTGGGTACAAGTCCACTCTATGTGCAGAAGAAATCCCTGCGGTTGGACACAGATGCACACCTCTCGGCTGATTACCCGAGCTGGTGCGCGTAGACAAAATCATCAAGTGGGGCCCATGCAAGGACCTATCTGAAGTCCACGCATTCCCTGGCACTGTGGGAGTGTGTCGCATATTCATTCAAAATTTTGCCAAGCGTGCAAACGCCTTGGTACATCTCACACATAAGGGAGTTCCCTTTGAGTTTGGCACCAACCAACTAGCGGCCCAAGAGGACTTGAAACAAGCCCTACTAAATTCTCCTGCACTTCAGCCGATCGACTATTCGTCCGACTCCCCAGTCATCCTCACGGTTGACACCTCTATGGTGGCGGTAGGTTTCTATCTATGCCAAGTGGACCTGAACATGCCCAAGAAACGGTACTACGCTCGCTTTGGTTCCCTTCCGCTCAATGACCGAGAGTGTTGCTTCTCTCAGCCAAAACTGGAGCTGTACGGACTCTACCATGCCCTTCATGCTTACAAGATCTTTCTTGTCGGCATCTGCAATCTAGTAGTAGAGGTCGACGCAAGATATATCAAAGGCATGCTCAACAATCCAGACATCTCCCCTTCAGCCAGCATGAACCACTGGATAGTCTCTATTTTAACTTTCCACTTCGAGCTTAGGCATGTTCCAGGCAAACATCATGGCCCCGATGGCCTCTCACGACGTCCGCCTCAACCAGGTGATATTGAAGAAAGTGATGATGAAGAAGACTTCAACAATTGGATTGACAACCTCTATGGATTTATGCATATGATAAATGAGCCGATTGAAGCGCCAAAGTCGAACCAACTCCTATATATGCTCGCAACTGGAGTCGCAATTCATGCCATGGATATGGACAACACACTCAGCTCTGAGCTGAACTACCACCTAGTCCCAAGAAGTTTTGCAGCAACACGGGCCAATAAGTGGCTGGAGCAAGCCCACGACTGGCTAGAATTCCTCAAGCAGCCAACCGATATGGCAGAAAATGAGTATGCCCACCTAGTCCGGTTCGCATCCAAATTCTTCATTGATGACCACATTCTCTGGAAGCGAGATCCACAAGGTGCCCACAAGTGGGTGTTATATAAGCAAAAGCGCATTGAAGTGGTCATAGCCACGCACAACGATGTAGGCCATTGAGGGTTTTATGCAACGCGAGCCCTGGTTATGGAGTGATATTGGTGGCTGTTTATGGGCCATGATATTGCCTGATATGTGCGCACATGTCACATATGCCAAGTCCGCCAAACCCATCAAGTCTTGATCCTGCCCATTGTCACGACGCCAGCACCACTCTTTGCGAAGATGTATATGGATACCATGCACCTCCCTCACTCCAGGGGTTATTCCTACATAGTCCAAGGCCAATGCTCATTAACACACTATCCAGAGTTCCAGATGCTACATAAAGAAACTGCTTAAGCCCTCGGCAACTGGATCTTTCAAGACATCTTGTGTCGCTGGGGCACATTAATGGAAATTGTATCTGATAACGGCAAGCCCTTTGTTGCCACTCTCTCGTACCTGGAGCGCAAGTATCACGTTAAACACATCAGGATCAGCGGCTACAACTCTCACATGAACGGCATAGTCAAGCGTGCGCACTTTGATGTACAACAGGCACTCTTCAAATCGGCTGATGGAGAACAGAGTTGATGGTCACAAGTCACTCACTCTGTCTTCTGGTCGGAGCGGGTCACCCCCCAGAAGCGCATGGGTTGTTCGCACTATTTCATGGCAACAGGAGCGCACCCCATACTGCCCTTCGATGTGGTGGAAGCAAACTACCTATTACCACCACCAAACTCACTACTCTCTATGACAAATCTTATTGCGCAAAGGGCCATAGCATTACAGAAATGACAAGAAGACTTGGCTTGGCTTAGGGCAAGAGTCTATGAGCACCACAACCATGTGGCTGTCCACTTTAAGAAAGAACACACTGCAACTATCCACGATTTTGGCTTTAAGCGTGGTGACCTCATACTGGTGTGCAACATGGCAATAGAGAAGGCACTAAACCACAAGATGTGACCTCGCTATTTCAGGCCGATAGTCATGGTTTCAAGAAACCAAGGCGGCACATATATCATATGCAAACTCAATGGGACTCTGCTGCACAGTCTCATAGCAGCATTCAGAGTTGTACCGTATCAAGCTTGCGAAAGTATTGACATACCTGACCTTGAACAGCACATCAACATATCCGTTGCCCATCTGCTAGAGCTGGAATCAAGCACTTCGGCCGATCCAGATGAAAACCAAGAACAAGATTCAGGGGTAGCCGAAGATAACGACAACAACCCAGCCGATCTCGGCCCAGAAGTAAACTCAGATGATGAAGAAGAATAACAATTGCAGTGGGGAGGAATATTCCCTTGGACTTGTGAAAACTTTTGAGTAGCAGATTCAGATTTTCTTTATTTTTCCTTTAGCCGATAGTCACTTTAGTTTTACGAACTTCTACTTACTGAGCTGTTTCGCCCAAGTGGAAGTCAAGCGCGGTGATGACATGTGGAACGACCACTGCAGATAGCGTCTTAAGCATGCGTAGGCATTGTGAGAGTACCACCTCGGTCAGCTTCCCTAGCTCTAAGCATAATTGTTCCAGTTGGCAGGCCCGCTTGGCAGTACAATACACAGATTTTGCTTCACCTCACTTTAAAAATAAAAACCAGCCCAGAGTTTAAAGAATAATTGGGAGGGATCTTTATTGGACATATCAAAAACATTTGCTGTACTATCCCCTCACTTTACTATACGCTTTCCTTCACCTTACATGCTAGTTTTGCCCAAAGGACCACTCACCACAGACGCAGAACTAACTCCAGTGCCAACAGCACTCGTATGACAGGGGCAAGAACAAGTCAAGTATGCACCATCACCTGTATACAAACATTTAACTAGGCCAAGAAGCAAGAAAGATGGAAACTCACCAAGGCAGGGAGGCGCAGGTTGGCCAGGAATTGGGACCTGCACAAGTGCAATGCATTCCATATTGAAGTCAATTTCAGTGCGCACTAGTTTGCGTCAGCACCAATCGAACTTGTCTTCGGTGATCATCCCCTTCAAGAAAAGATCTTCAAAGTTAGCCATGGCAAGGCCGAAGGCAGTGCAAGGCTCACCTGCAAGCGGAGGACCAATCATCAAGGCGCTGGCATAGGCATGATTAAGGGTGGAGAAGAATAGGATGAGGCACTCACTGTCACCTGCAGAGATCCTAGGAAACAAGTGGATCCAGTCTTATGTCGCGTACGGACAAGCCTCCACCTCGATTTTAGCACGAATATCAAGTAGCCTCGGCCGAGACTGGGAGCATTGGCGAAACTGGCCGTCAACTTGACCAGTTTCTAAAGACACTCAGGAAGAAAGAAAAGTAAGACGGGATGAAGGTCGCTTACCCATACACTGTAGAACCAATGGAGCCAAGACGTTACAGAATGGCTACAGAGCAGTGCCTCGGGTCGGGTGTCCGCAATATTGATGAGGCTGCGCTTTGCCAGTTTAAAGACTTCACATGCACGAGCGTTCAAGGCATCAGGAGTGTTGGGAGTAGCTTGTTCGGACATGGCATGGTAGGCAGCAGAAGAAACGAATTCTGAGGAACAGGACAGCGACTTCGCTCATTTATAGGACATTTGGCCAAAGATCTCCTTTTTGCCCTCTATGTCTACTGCCGCAGCCGACTAAGTGATTCTTTTGCTGACGAGTGAGGCGATAATTAAAGGCATCGTCTCATTTGCAAGTACACATTTCCACTACAAGATTTCTGGCTTCAGCACATTATCCGCTACCTTCACCTACAGCCGAAAACAAGCCCCTTGGACTGTCCCTCAGCAGCACATCTTCTTGTCTGGCAATGAAAAGGCGGCATCAGTGCCATTTGAAGTCGGAAGTACTGATCTTCCCAGAATTGTGCATTTCGTGAATCACCACAAGGGCAATTTCATAAGGATCAGGGACGCGATCCGCAAAAAGGCACTTGTCGACACATTGCTCTATGACTTTAGCCTGAGCGTGACAGAGTGCGGCAGAGTGGTGAATTAGGCAATCACAAAGACCGCCCACAACTGCTGGAAACTCTATGAGCCAGTCGACTTCAGTGAACAGGGCAGTGACTTCCTCAATCTTGGTCCGGAGGGCACAGGTGGTTTCATCTAGGCTGCCAGCCTCAGCAAATTCAGCAAGCCATTTGACATTGTGCTAGACGATGTCAGGAGTGAGGAGACCAGAGGAACGTAGAACATACCCAGGAAGAGTAGAAGTCACGCAGAACTTGGGCAACATCCTCAGAGCGGTGAGGGACGAGTGGCCAGGACTTCCCGAATTGCAAGAGGCTTTCCTTGGCAAGGTGAAAGGCATTGTGAGGAGCATTGTTGACCTCATTGGGCTCACCACCAAGCAGGAGGGAATCAGCCATGGTCTGGTTGTGCAGGAGAAGATTATCAGAGGCCCCCCTGACATTACCCCTTTACACACTTATAGGCCCATACGGTAGACCCAGACCGCCTTACTGATTGACAGTGGGCGCGCTGATAGTGCACTTCGGCTGAGGATCACCCAAGTGGCCGATCGGCTGAGGGCAGCCAAAGTTTTTCAGTGGGGAGGAGAGATACAGCCCCTAGTACAGTAAACGGCACACTCCAAGACACCTCAAGTGCAAAGCCAGTTTGTGAACATGCCATGGTTGTGCAGATTCCACAACTTCGGCCGAAAACTAAGGATGGTGTGTCACGTCTATGGTAGCAATTACAGGTCCCACAGCAACATGCACAGAGGCAAGCGAGGCAGACTAGTCGGGAGTACTCCAGTCAAAAATAAGTGCAAACACAAGGCTTTGGAAGTAGTGCCAGATGTGCACAGATCCCTGCAGCATGGCCGAAGATCGGCAAGGGTCGACGATACTTGCGACACCAGTTATAGCCTCCACAGCGACGTGCAAAAGAGGCGCAAGATTACCGCAACAATATTGCATTCAGAGGCCAATCATAGTATTTTACAAGTGACTCAGAAAAACATCTAAAAGAAATTACAGATGCCTGAGGCTAACTACACCTCACCCGGCCTGTCCTCACTCTCTGTGGTGTCGGCCAGACCCAAAACTTTGGCAACCTCATCATCTTCCTCCATCGGCTCAGCGTGCACCTTACCTGTTACGATGTGGATCCCGGGTAGCTCGTATCCCCGGACCAGTGGCATGTGATAGTGGTACGTGACTCATAGATAACGGTTCCGATAACCCAGTACTGTACGATAAGTGACAAGGAGGTGATTGGTTCTTACTATATGACTCGGACGGACACCTACGATAACCATACGATACGTGATTGGTTACTTACCTTTCAAGAGGCGCTTTAAAGCCCTCGTGTATATGTATATAAGGTTAGCCAAACTGCGCCGTAGTCCGCAGTTTGGTCCTCTTGAATCTATCCTGTCTTCATCCGTCCTATCTTCCTTCCTTGGTCTAAGTCTTGCGCTCCTCTTGATAGGAGTCTGCTTCATCGTCTTCATCCTTGAGTCAGTATTGTCCCACGAATAGGGCTTACTGTTATACTCCCACGATCACGTGCCACAGACGGCCGTCATATCGCTAAGTCGCTTATCAAGTAGTGTCACCTATTCTCCGCTCAAGTCGAGCAACGTGCCGATAGACACGTAACATTAGGACCAAACTCCCATCGTGGTGACCGAAACTACTGCGGACAGTTGGGTATTCGCGCAATACTCCATCGAAAGAAGAGGAGACCGAAACGTTCCCACCCGTTATCTTGGAAACGCGTGGTGGGGCACCGTAAACAACGTCACCGGATATTGGGTGGATATACTGACAAGACCATCAAGGGTCTATCCAGTTGAGTTCAATTTCGAACATACGTGTTGGACGGAGATTGCTTGGAGTCCTCGTAGAGAACGGTGGGACGTACTTCGACCCACGGGACCCGAGTACGGTTGCAACATTTTACGAAGCGAAGTAGTGCACAGGGACCAGTGGGGGCCACTCGACGGCGCAGAAGACGACAGTGCACCAGCACCATCTGAAGGAAGCACGGAACAAACCACAACAGAAGACGATATAGGAGACCGTCAGGACGCAGAGGAAGAACAGCAACGTCGACGGTTTGACGAGATACGTATCGACTCCCTAGCCGCCCAAGCAGAACAGATTAATATCAGATCGCCCGCAGCTATGGCCACGGAAACGCGCACATACACGCAAGAGGAAAACAGACTTGCCGACACATTGGCTGAGCGAAGATTGCAAAATGAACGAGAGGAAGAACGAGCACCAACCCCATTACAACCAGAAGAACGAGTCATCGATCCAAATACGGGACATCATCTGACGCTCGACGAAATGGCCAACCAACAAATGTACGGACCAGACCAACCAGACCCACCATCCGACGCAGAGCGAAGTCGAGTTTGGAGCTATTTGGCAAGGCAGCATGTCGAAGGGGAAGGGGTACCCGCCAACATCCCTCGAGGAGGCAGACCCCCAGGACGATACCCCGGGGGTATACCACCACGATGACCACCTGGAGGACCGCCACCCTCAGGAGGAGGAGGAGGCGGAGGCGGTGGAGGCGGGGTTCCGCAAGGACCGGACCTTAACGGAAGAGGAGATTATAACAAACTACAAGGACAGCCCCCTCCTATTTTTCGCGGAGACAGAAAAGCTACTGAAACCTTCCTGACCAAATGGGAATTGTACAGGGGCATGAACCGCCACACGCAGACGATGCGTGAAGCGTACTCACGCGCTATCCTTTTCCTCACCTTCCTGGAAGGGGACGACCTCAACGAATGGATCACCACCCACACCAGGTGGTTAACACTGCAAATTATGAATGGGATACCTGAAGGCGACGAGCGAATATGGGAAGCAGTATACCGCAGCTTCAAGAGGCGGTTCACGAACACGATGGAACAGGAGCAAGCACGAACGGCGCTACAAGAAGGAATATATATGCAGGGAACGGACATTGATAAGTACGTGTCCAGATTCGAGGAGTTAGTGCGACGTGCTGGCTATCGAGCAGATTCACCTATGGTGATCAACGTATTCACCAAAGGACTCCTGTGTAAACTGTACGAACAATGCTACACGCTCGACAACCCACAAAGCTACGAAGGATGGAAGGCGGCCCTCCTTAAAAGGCAGGAGCAATATATTCACCTGCAGAACCACTTCAGTGAAGGAAAGAAAAATCTGGAGAAGTACCGGAACCGTACCGGAACAAAAGGAGGGTACTTCCCACCTCCGCATCTCACACATCCGGACACAATGGACACATCAGCAAGGGCAAGAGCACGGGGAGGAGAAGTCGACAACCACATTGCAGCAGTCACCGGGTCCAAAGATGTGAACCCCAACGACCCAAACTTCCGACCCTACACTCAAGGATCAAGAGGATGATACACACCCAGAGGAGGGTATATTCAACGACAAGGGGGACAGCCCCGCGATAACAGGGGAGTCCAATGCTATAACTGTCAGCGATATGGACATTTCAGTCGCGATTGTGCACAGCCCCGCAAACAACGACAAGCACAACAACCACCAGCGCAAGTTCGGGCCGCTGCGGTTCTTACACCACAACAGGAAGCGGCACAAGTGCTTCAAACAATCGCCAATAAGAGCGACGCAACCCAGGAACTCGTGATGAAAGGAATTTGGGAGCGGGAGGATTTTTCAAGCGCCTAAACCCGGCGGCCTGGGTGAGGGCAATACATTCTCGTGATGTTGTAATAGTAACTACGCGCTTTCGATCTATGCATATCCCCATTTCGACTCGCACACATCACGCCATGGCCGACGCAAAAGCACTCGTGGATAGCGGAGCCACTGACTGCTTCATGAATCACAAATTCGCAAAAAGGATGGGTTTGGGACTGGTTCCCCTGGAAAAGCCCCGAAAGATATGGAATATCGATAACACGGAAAACAAAGGGGGGTCCATCACTCATTATGTGGACCTCGATGTACGCACTAAAGGAATTCACAAAGAAATGAGGTTCCTTATTACGGACATCGGAAACGAGGACGTGGTACTCGGATACCCATGGCTGGCCACGTTCGAACCAAGATTCACATGGAAATATGCCACCATACACGAAGAAATGCTACCCATCGTACTACGGTCCGTGAACCCGTGTATTACGCGCCAACCAATTATTGGCGCCGCTGTCACAGGACCGACGCATGAAGAACGAGAAGACATTGTGGAACAACTAGAAGAACAATGTACCCTCCGAACTACAGTGACGGAACTCGCAATTCAAGCACAACAATATACAAAAGCGGTCATAATACCACCTCAATACGAACGATTCGCGAAAGTCTTCAGTGAAGAGGAATCACACCGTTTTCCCCCAAAGCGTACATGGGATCACGCCATCGAACTAAAACCAAACGCCCCAGCGGCGTTGGATTGTAAAGTATACCCACTCACGAGGGCAGAGGACGAAGCGCTACAGAAGTTCCTAAATGAGGAGCTTAGCAAGGGGTACATTCGACCATCCAAGTCCCCTTATGCGTCTCCCTTCTTCTTTGTCAAGAAGAAGGATGGGAAGCTCCGACCGGTACAAGATTATCGGAAACTTAACGATGTCACTGTGCGCAACCAATACCCTTTACCCTTGATCTCTGATCTTATCACGGACCTGAGCAACGCTGATATTTACACCAAACTGGACATCCGCTGGGGGTACAATAACGTCCATATCAAAGAAGGAGATGAAGAGAAAGCGGCATTCAAGACGCGATATGGTCTCTTTGAACCTACGGTTATGTACTTCGGCCTCACCAATTCCCCGGCAACGTTCCAGACCATGATGAACTTTATCTTCCGTGACGTCATATTAAAACACGAACCTTTAGGCACCACCATCCGCGTCTACATGGATGACATCGGCATCGCCTCTCACGCCGGCCTTGACGGCCACGTTGCTGCAGTTAGCGATGTCCTTCAGGTCGCCCTCGATCACGACCTCTATTTCAAACCTGAAAAATGTGTCTTCCACGCATCCTCTATGGATTACCTGGGGGTAATCCTTGAAAAGGGGGTGACTCGTATGGACCCTGCAAAAATCGCGGGCATTCGAGAATGGCCGACCCCTAAAACCGTTAAGGACGTCCGTTCTTTCCTTGGTTTTTGCAATTTTTATCACGCTTTTATTAAGGGTTTCGCCCATCACGCACGACCATTGAACATACTCACCAGGAAGGGCGAAGAATGGCGATGGGGACCAGATCAACAACACACATTTGAAACTCTCAAGGCATGAGTTACGCAAGAACCAATACTCGCACACCCGGTGTTAGGAGATCAATTCGAACTGGAGGTAGACGCGTCTGGGTACGCCATCGGTGGGGTCCTCCTACAACGGAAGGAAGACAATAAGAAACACCCGATTGGATATTTCTCAAGGACCCTCGACCCCGCACAACGCAACTACCATGTCTACAACCTCGAACTGCCTGCAGTAGTAGAGGCCCTTAAGCACTGGAAACCTCTATTGGCTGGGTCTCCACACGACATCATTGTCCACTCGGACCACGCAAACCTACTGTACTGGAGGAGTCCGCAAAATATCAACCAACGAATAGCAAGGGAAGTAGTAGAACTGTCCGAATATCCGATCAAAATAAAGCATGTTGCAGGACGGTCTAACGGACGCGCTGACGCACTGTCAAGACGCAGCGACTACGATACAGGGGACAACGACAATCAGAATGTGATCGTACTCCCAGATCATATGTTCCTTCAAACTATGAACGCAACATCCCTGGAAACCGAGGAAAGTGACGACTACATACAGGATGAAACGCAGATTCAACACTGGATCAACGCGCACCGACTAATGAAGATTAACGGAGTATGGTACAAAGAAGGGAGACGTGTCATTACCGGGGGAGTAGCCGAAAAACGTGCCATTATCGATGCTCACCACTCCCCACCAGCGTATGGACACCCGGGAATGACCAAAACGGGTATGATGGTGGCACGACACTACTTTTGGCCAGGAATGACCAAAGACGTCGTGGAGTACGTCAAGGGATGCACGGAGTGTCAACGAAACAAGGCCAATACGTGGCCCACACATGCCCCCTTACAACCGATATTCCCAAAGCCGGAAGCAAAACCGTTCGAAGTCGTAGCTATGGACTTCATCGTCAAACTCCCCTCTTCAGGAGGCTATGACTCGATACTAACGGTTACAGACCACGACTGCACGAAGGCGGCGGTGTTCATACCCTGCTGCGAAGATATATCAGCGGAGGAAACGGCCCAGCTATACGCTAAGCACATCTTTGCCCGTTACGGTCTCCCCACTAAAATTATATCGGATAGAGACCCCCGGTTTGGGTCCAGATTCGCAAGGGAACTATGCCGGCAGCTGGGAATTGAACAAAACATTTCATCAGCGTATCATCCACGAACGGATGGGCAATCAGAACGGACCAATCAGTGGCTGGAGCAGTATCTACGCTTCCAGGTGAATTATCATCAGAAGGACTGGCTCCATTATCTGCCATTGGCGGAATTCGCGCACAACTCGTGGCCTCACGAGATAACAAGGAAGTCCCCGTTCGAGCTTCTCATGGGATACCATCCTTGCGCTGATTGGACAGATAAGCCGTCCTCCATTCCCCAGATAACGACACGCATGGAGCAGCTAAAAGAAGCCCGACAAGAAGCACAGTCACTGATAACCAAGGCCCAGACTCTATGGATCAAACATAAAGATACGCCCAGGTACAAGGAGGGAGACCAAGTATGGTTAGATGGGCACAATCTCAAGACGAGCCAACCAAGCGCCAAGTTGGCGGCTAAACGACACGGTCCTTTTAAGGTCGAACAGGTGATGTCGCCCTACTCTTATCGCTTGGAACTGCCAGCTCAGTGGAAGATCCATCCGGTATTCCACATCGATCTTCTCACACCCTATCGTGAGACCACCATACATGGACCAAATTTCACGCGCCCGCCACCGGAGCTTATCGAGGGAGAAGAAGAATATGAGGTCGAGAAGATTCTAGACACTCGGCTGTTCGGCAGAAGACACACGCGGCAGTATCTAGTCAAGTGGCTTGGGTACCCTGACTCGGAGAACCAGTGGGTCAACAAAGCCAATATCTTTGCCGAGGACAAGATAAGGGAGTTTGAACAATCAAACTCCGACGCAAGGACGTATTTAAGGAGTGCCCGAATTGCTGAGTTGTCCCATCCACCACTCCATTCCTACTCTCCCATCTCTCACACCCCTTCCATGGACTTTGCCTACTATGCCACTAAAACCGCTGAAGAAGTGTTCTCGGCGGAGCTTCTGGAAGGACTCATCACACTCCCTGAAGCCCAGCGAAGACTTCGGCGTGTCCATGAAACCGGCAACACCGCCGCCCTTGGATGGGAGTCCATCGACGACGACGACGACAGCAACAACGATGGACCCAGCGCAGGAGAAGGAGCCGCTGTGGTCCATGCAACTACAGAAGACGAGGGTACAATGGTTGCCCCAATTACCCAAGACGAACTCGCCGCTGTGGAGCGCGCCTTCCCCGGCCCTGCGCAGGCAACACTGTCCGAAGACGCACTACAGCCCCGGCTGCTTACAGTGCGGAACATTCCTGACGAGGAGGAGCGTCGCCCTGGAACTTACGAGAACCCTCTCGTCGTGGGAGAAGATACGAGCGACTCCGAGCCCCTACCAGTATGCTACCGCTTTCAAGCCGACCGTCAAGAGGCCAGCGGAGCTATGGTGGCACACGGCACAAGCATGGACGAGCGAGCAACTCGCCGCCGCAAACGCCGTGAGGAGAGAGAAGCTACTGAAGCGACGCGCCGAAATAAGGCGGCTGCGCGAATTGCGGCTCAAGAGTTCGGAAGTGTAGACCGGGAAACCGAGTTATACCCAGCTGAGCACCCTCACATCACGTACGGGCGGTATGAACACTTACCCGACGATACGCCTTTCGCCGCTACCACCGACGGGGAACCTATTATGCGCCATAAATGGCGAGACCCCATGGAAGACCCCCCTCAAACAACCGTTTGAGGCGAAGACCCCCGTTGGATGGACACGTAACGCCGGGAGCGATTACATACCCGCTCCCCTCACTATTCAAGGAGTCACGCGGCCAGCGCTCTGGTACCAGTTTATCGAGAGCGACGATCCCATCATCCTGATGGGGACCGACCGCACCGACCAGGTCTACGTATCCCCATTCTATGCCAGTCCGAGGGCAGTGCTCCCAAGACCACCCAAGTATACCGAAGACGAGCTGAAGAAGATCGAGTGGGGGCATCCTAGGCAGCCAGTAATGGACCAGTGCCTTCAGGTGCTCAAAGATAAGTCCATTATCGCCGAAGTACGCCGGTACCGAGCGCTGATGCAAGATCAGCAGCGTCTCGAACAGCGCATCCGCGAACTCGAAGCAGGTATCGCCGTCCTATATGGCCGCAGGTCACTGTGCGCCGCCCGTCTTCACCGGGCCAATGCCCTCGCACGTCTGGAACGGGAACGGCGACAACTCGGGGACCCCAAAATACTCTGGGAGCGACCTGACCATACAGAATACCGACGAGAATGAGGCTATTAGGATGTGGGCATCCTCCCTAAAAAGGAGGGTGATGTTACGATGTGGATCCCGGGTAGCTTGTATCCCCGGACCAGTGGCATGTGATAGTGGTACGTGACTCATAGATAACGGTTCCGATAACCCAGTACTGTACGATAAGTGACAAGGAGGTGATTGGTTCTTACTATATGACTCGGACGGACACCTACGATAACCATACGATACGTGATTGGTTACTTACCTTTCAAGAGGCGCTTTAAAGCCCTCGTGTATATGTATATAAGGTTAGCCAAACTGCGCCGTAGTCCACAGTTTGGTCCTCTTGAATCTATCCTGCCTTCATCCGTCCTATCTTCCTTCCTTGGTCTAAGTCTTGCGCTCCTCTTGATAGGAGTCTGCTCCATCGTCTTCATCCTTGAGTCAGTATTGTCCCACGAATAGGGCTTACTGTTATACTCCCACGATCACGTGCCACAGACGGCCGTCATATCGCTAAGTCGCTTATCAAGTAGTGTCGCCTATTCTCCGCTCAAGTCGAGCAACGTGCCAATAGACACGTAACATTACCCTTTCCCTTCGCACCGGCAGTGGTCCTCACACGTTTAGGAGCCAGGCTGCTAGCCGATGGACCAGTTGGCAGAGCCACAACCTCACCAAGAAGATTGGCATATCGAGCTTGAACAAACTCGACATACCCATCAGCGGCCACATGAGCAGAGAGAGCGTGTCCAAGCTTGGTGCACCAAAATAAGAGGGCATTGGCCCTGTCAATTATGCCACCAGCCAGAGAAGTGAATGCCACGTCAGTTGCATGTGCAGGAAGTGGGGCCAGCGCCGCAGGCAATACAGGTGTGGCAGAAACGCAAGTCAAGGCCATGAGCTTGCAGCAGCGGCAAGCCGGAATGGTAGTTGGCACGATGCACGGCCAGCAATCCTCCAGGCAGCATGAGCACGTGTACGGAGGCTGCAAGCCGACGCATGGGGCACAATGAACCTTGTTGCAAGTACAATAATCGCACTAGGGACTTGTTAGCAAAGGAAAGGAGACACAAGAAGAAGAAAAGCTTACCCAAATGTAGCCAGGGATGGAACTAGTGTCCATCAGTTCAACCAAGCGTGTGCATTTAATGCCGAACCAGCGTGCCAGAGGCAACTCCTGAAGAAGGTACAAGACAATTAGCACAAGGGCAAGAGACAAAAAGACACTTACAACAAGGGACGCCGCGGCAACAACTGCAGCACATCAAATGGGGCGCTGCGATGAGGGAGGCGCAGTAACGGAGGCCGAGGGGCCAGGGACAGATGGCGCCACCTTGGAAAAAAGGAGCAGCAATGGTGCGGAAGTCCCAGAAGCCGCAGGCGACGGCGCAAAGGGCTGCAGCAGGGAAGGGGGCTGAGAGGAGGGTGGCAGGACCACTGAGAGCAAAGGCGATGCAGCAGAGGACAGCACAGCTGAAGCCCCCAAGGCCGAAGGCGACAGAGCGAAGGGTGACGGAGGCAGCACAACAGTGAGGGCAGGGGAGGCAGAAGAGTGAGGCCGCTGCCCCACAGTAAGCACGCACAGCTTGTGCACCTCGAATTCGACCTTGGACATAGTGCCCACCTTCACTCTCTGTGAGTACTCCAAGAGCAATGCGAAGTCATCTTGAAGAGACGCTGGGCTAGGATGTGGATCAGCTGGGGCGATCAGAGCAACAACCGGAGCAACAACCGAAGCAGTGGCACATCACTGCAGCTCCTCCTCTATCCCAGCAACGACCTGCAGGGAGTGCTTGAGCCATGCAATGGTGGCATGAGGGAGAAGACTAGCACGTACATCCCAAAGGAACGCAGCGACCTGTGTGTCCTCACCCATGTCAAAGCCGATGTGCACCCCTGATGCAAATACGGTTTCCTATGCCAATCAGTGCCGATCAAAGAAATGACCAAACCACTCACCAAGTGAGTCGAAAACTCATCAACCCACTCCTCCACTGTCTCAGGATCGTCGGCCAGGACTGCAAAATCAGAGCGAAGCCACAGCAGGGCCTTGACGGTGGCATTGTACTTGTGCGGAGGATGGGAAGCCATAGCAATGAAAGTGAGGGGACGCAGTTATGGGGGACGGAAGCAAATGGGAGGATAAGGTTGACCGGGCAAAGATCGATCAGAGACCCCATCAGTGATTGGCAATTGCCAAACGAAGGGCATACGTATGTGGGCACAAATCACTTTGGCTGAAGACACATGACCTGCACAAGGCAACTACGGCAAATGGAGACCGCTCTGGCCCATCAATATCCGATTGGCATTCTGTACCAGCAGCCTGAACGGCTGGGTGACTGAGGACAGTCAGAAGCTCAGTGGGGAGGAGATAATACAACCCACATGTGGCTGAACCATTAGACTGAAAATTTTGGTGACTATACCGCCTCTTTTAGAGGACTGGCTAAGGCGACTTTGGCCAAAGTGAGGCGACGAACAGTGCAGACTGGCTGAAGCGAGGCACCTCTGGGTGGCAGGATAGTAGCGCAACGACTAGGACTCTCGGACTCAATGCGTAGGAAGACTTGGAGACACAGTCCAAGGCTATGTAGGGGCGAGACATACACAGCGGTGTGTCTGCGCCACTCCTAGTCTGTGGGACTAATACTCTGAAACCAAGAGCCCCAGTAACCACATAGACCGCATCAACAAATGGCAGGACACATCAAGGCTCAAGACAATCACACTTGCACCCAGTAGAACCCTTCCACATCCCCTTTCGCCCCAGCTAGCTTCAGGTGATACACCTCATGGCCTGGCAACTGCGTTGGTCAAATGCCAGTGGCGCTTCGCGTTGGTCGGGCCCCTCCTGATTGGTGGCTTCTTAACCAGAGCAGAGGAGCTGTGGAGGAACCTTAGGGCCGCTTCAGCTGAAGGTAGTGTATGAAGATGTATTTAAGAAGGTAGTTTTCATAGTAGTACAGCAGCTAGTCACTCTCTGAATTCCTTACCCTTTACTCCTCATACCTCTATCTCTCATATCTCAATTCATCTTTATCTATCTTCTGAAGTCCTTCAGAAGACCCTATAACTCTTTGCGACACTTGCAAACCTCTTGCGTACCCGTGCGTACGCCTGTGTTGTGATTCTGGCTACCAAAGCCCTGCATTAGCGAAACTTGCAATACTCGGCTGGTGCAACCACGTGCGCCTTTGGCTAATTGTGATTATGGTCACCTGTGATTCTCAGCTCTTACGAT
This sequence comes from Lactarius psammicola, assembly GCA_025769895.1. Lineage (NCBI taxonomy): Eukaryota > Fungi > Basidiomycota > Agaricomycetes > Russulales > Russulaceae > Lactarius > Lactarius psammicola. Next base: position 228,286 of record WTXK01000033.1, on the reverse strand, counting down.
AGGGCTCTCAGCCTCTGCGCTCTAGTTTATCTGCTTAGTGTTCAATTATATTCCTCAACCTCCTGAACCCAACTGTCCTAAACAGCAAGCCCTATTCGAGGGACATACTGACTCAAGGGTGAGAACTAGAAAGCAACTCCTATCAAGAGGAGCGCAAGACTTAGACCGAAGTAAAAGACAAGAGAGGATAAGACAGGATAGATTCAAGAAACCAAGCTGCAGACTACGCGCAGCTTGGCTAACCTTATATATATCACAAGGGCTTTAAAGTGCCTCTTGAATGGTAAGTAACCAATCATGTATAGTATAGTTATCGTAAATGTCCGTCCGAGTCATTCCTTATCGTACAATAGTAGCCAATCACCTTATCATACAGTACTGGGGTTTTCGAAGCTGTTATCGTATGAGTCACATACCGCTTATCACATGCCTTTGGTCCAGGGATATGTGCTACCCGGAAGCCGTTCTTGAGTCGAGTCGTAACACCTAAGCTGCACAAGAACACACTTACAGGTGGTTTAGGGTATCAATGTTATAAATGGGACTACAATGTATCCAGAGGCATCACCCTTCCTTCATTGTAGAGTATATTGTAGATGTGCTCACACTGTTTTGTGTGTGTACATTGTGGACTCTTTTGTACTATTTTCTTCATAAAATAATAATAGAAATAGGCCCCACATCCTGAAATGTCCACAGTGACAGTGCAGTACCTCAACACTTTCAGTAACTTAAATGTACCCACTGTATAGGTAGATTAGTATTGGAATGAGAAAAGTCTCTCTGTTATCTACGATCTCATATGGTCCTCCGGTCCACGCTCCCGGCGATTACCGATTATCCCTTCCAACCTTAGCACCTCCAGCATTTTTCCGAAGTTAGGCGTTCCGAGACCCGTGACCTACAGAGCCCAGGGTCATCCAACGTCGAAAGTGAACAAGTAACAAGTCTGGTGGAACGCACGGGGTCCCATTCAGTGGTGGCAGAGAATCCAGGGGTGCCGCAGCCCGGATTCGAGCCACTTGTGACATCGTTGAGTGCTAAGAAGCCGCCACTGTACAACCAGGGGTTGAGGAAGCCGAACGGAGGCCGGCCTCTCGAAATCAGCCAGTCATTAAGCAGCGATATTATGCCCGCTACAACCTGTAAATTTGCGGTCAGCTGGGTGCTCAAGGAAGGACGACCCAAATAGGAGGGAGAGACGCACGGGCGTCGCTCCACTTGTGCCACCCTCCTCTTGCTCGTAGCCATTGAAGAAGATCCGGAACCCGATGGCCTGCGCGGCCATATCGGGGAAGCCGCGGCCAGAAGCGCTGGATCGAATATAAAGTATTAATGGGTTAGATTAGATCATAGAAGCGAACCCACTTGTAAAGACCTTGATACTGGCTGCCAAGGTCCTGGAGGAAGGCGGACACGGCCTGCTGCTGGTAGGGGGGGCGTTCAAAGTAGTCCGAGAAGCCACCGCCGGAGATCACCGCTGCGACCTCCCCCTCGTATCCCGTCGTTCCACCGACGGTGGTGACATAGGGACCTGCAAAAGCGTGGCGATGTGGTGAGTCCTTGACCTGCACTTTTGTATCACCCCCGATCCGATAAAAACATCACACGTACAGGACGCAGGAAAGTAGGGCTTGAATCGGATGTTGCCATCGTCGTCCACGCAGTCCCCCTGGCCGACACCCTCGTTACCACTCGCGATAAGGACGCTGACGCCCCGTGAACCGAGCTGTGCGAACAGGTTGCACACATATATTGCATATTGCTTTGTGAGGAAAGTCTCTTCAAGGCGGTTGTACGATATGCTGATTGTCTGCGGGATGCTCGGCTGGTCGAGGATGTATTCGAGCCAGGAGACGAACCAATCATTCGTGCCCGACGCCGCTTGGCGGCCGACGCTATAGAAGGTGTGAGGAGTCGGATACGCCATGGCCTCAGCGTACTGGATGTCGATGTTTGCCTCTGGGTCTTCGCTTGGGTGGTTCGGGTTGTACTCCCCACCGTTGACCTGTATGATGTGAAACGTCGCGTCCGCCGCGTCGGAGCGGTATTTGAGCATGAACGCCGTCAGGTCCGCCGGGCTCGGATAATCACCTAGAATCCCCACAACCCCGAGGGCATTCCGATCCGTTGCAGTGGGTGTATAGGTGTCCGTGTCGTACAACCAGCGCAGGATCGACGGCGTGAGGTAATCGATATTTTCGCGGCTCGACGGCTTCATAATGGGCTCTCCAGATGCCGAATTCACCAGCCCCCTTGCTGCTCCGCCAGAGCGATCCCGCGGTTTTTTCCACTGCGTGGGCGGAGGGACAAAGGATGTCGTCGGCACCACAGTCAGCACGTGGCGGTGCAGCACCGCGGGGAGTGCATAGCCGATAGTGCGGATAATCGTTTCACTCCTCTCGACTTGCCTGTAGAGCTGGTATGATGCGCCGAGGAGAGCGTTGGCTTGGGTCACCAACACGCCTTTGAGCGTCAATGTGTTGCCGCCGTGTGTTATGGAGACGGACGAAGAGGGTACATCGTGGTATTCGAGCCAGGAATTTACAAGCTCGAGCGTTTCAGGGTGCGGAGCGACGAGCTCAGTCACCTGCTCTTTAGACAGGTGTGCACCATATCTGCACCAGAGCAGCGGCACATGTGAGTACGTGTGTGAGCAAAGGAATAATGGAGGACGTGCTTTGGATGCCCGGGGCTGCTGACCCCGTAGAGGGCGTCGATCAAAGCGTTCTCATTCCGGGGCTTGAGCGCAATGTAAAGGCTGATTGTAGTGTCTGAAGGAGGGTGGCCCAGGTTCTCCCAGTTCTTTGGGACGGCGTTCCAGGAGTGTTTGATGTGGGTGTTGTCCCAACTTTGTGGCAAGGGCTTTGCAAGGCCACCCAGGAGACCAGCAGAAAGGATGGAGGGTACAAAGACACAAGGGTAGCGCATGAAGACGGAGGATTGTGACTACGATACGATAGCTTCGTGGGGTTAAGAAGGCGGCCCAATGTGCATAGAGCAGAAATGGTTGGAACAGTGCGAACGACTTTTATGGTGCATTTTTCGCATGGGAGCAGAATCCTGATCAGCGAGCCGGGGGAGATTCTATTCAGATACGATTATTAATTGGGATGGGATTGGGCGATAGTCAAACCTAATATATATATAGACTCGTAACCACTCGTTCGGATGAGGACAGGTCGCAAGCGACTGGAGGACCCTCGATTCTCTGACTAGTGTCGTTGGAGCAGAAATGGGGGGGTAGTGGATGACTTCCCGTAACGATTTGGAGCACCAAATCATCTCCAAACTCCAAATTTCGTGTCGATTGATCTCGCTTGTGATGACTAATCACAGTGACTATACGAAACACCTGCACCAAACTTTACAGCAGTTTTCATATCGATAGGTGGGTTCCGCAAAAAAAGTTGAGTAGGTGGGAGTTGTGTTCCAAACACACAGATCTCACAATCCAGTCCACTCTGGACTGGCCTCAAATTCAGTCTCCGCTCAAAAATACACTTTCTTTTTTTTTCTTTAGTCATCAATACAATATATAAAAGTTGGATGTGCTGTTTGCTGACACATACACCACAAAGGGTCCCTGGACCCTCTAATGGGGGTTTAATTGTTAGGTACTAATTTGATCATGTGTCAGCCTTATTCAGGGGATGTGGCCAGGTCAATCAAATATTGAGAGTCAATGCTGAGCTAACCTGATGGATACTGCTGGAGGCACGAACGGGGGTTGCGGACGCGCGAACCACGCTCGGCCTCGGGGGCTTGCTTCGAGCAAGCCCGAATAATTTTTGGACCCCGCCCCTCGGGGGCTAGTACGTTTACGCTCACTTCCGATTCGATTTTATTCTTTGTTTTTCGCTTCTCAGTTTCGGATGCCTTAACAGAGGCAGTATGATGCTTGTATGATATAGCTATGATCTCATTTCTCAAATGTTCGCGCGTGTGTACGTTTTCGTCTGAAGGACGAGTTGTTTCCTCGAATCGGAGCAAGCACGACTTGCATCCGTTTCGGCGTTGTGTCTGAATTACTATACGATTGCCCGAGTATTCTTACTAACGTTCCGACTTGTTTTTGAAAATTATGATTGATATTATTGTACCTGTATGTATATTACGAGCTCAAAATGGGCTCCAAAAGATTATTGAGCGTTGTCTTGACTCGAAAAATCCCCCGTCCCACTCAAGCGTAAAAGGGTCCTTCAAAGGCCTTAAAACTCGTATTCAACTCCACTTCCTCGCGGCCACATCCACGTGACCGCTCTTCCGCTCCGGCGTCGCCTGTAACCTTACCATAACCCCTGAGCAGATCCTATCTGAAGGATTGGACTTGTGATGTCTGAGTGAGACTAACTGGACCCTGCTCCAGGGTTGAGCTTATAGCAGGTTATGAGAGCTGTGAGGAGTGTATGGGGTTAATGTGCAAAGGCAAACAGGGTCAAAAGACACTAGATAGAAACAAAGAACTCAGGAATCACAGGCATAAGCAATTACTATATGTATTTACCTAGATAGAAACAAAGAACTACCCAGGCATCAGCATAAAGTAAAGTAAAGTAAAGAGACTTGTTCTCACCTCAGGAATCATGGGCACAAGCAATTACTGAGGCATACACAGTAAACTAATTGGGTATTTATGTATGAACCACCAGTATCAAAAAAGTATTGTACTGTATTCACATGGTATCATACTGAGCATGATTCTGTGGAATAAAGACTAAAGTAAGATAGTATGATTAGGCAACACAACACATCAGTCAAATGTCCAGGTATGATCATATATGCAGGTCACTAGTACCTTGCACACACCAGTATCTCAACACTCCCTCTCACTTTGTGTGCAGTCCTAGATGTTACGGTTCCGCGGCCGTATTGCGTTGACTTAACGCTGCGCTGGGGTTCACCGATCATGTGACTCCAATCATGTTCAAGTGATCCTTCGTTCCTAAGTATTCGGCTTTGACTTGCTCGAAACTGGCGTGAACGGTCGATGGTTCCCCTTGTCTGTGGGGCTGCTTGGCAGGCTTCCTGACTAATCGCACCAAGATAGATGGCAGAGCACTAGGCGGAGAGCACTAGGCAAGGAACTAGGATTGAATGCGAAAGAATACAAGTTGCTAAAGCTAAGGTATGAAAGCGAAGTCCTTAGCCCTTATATACACAAGAGGGTGCAGGTTTAAACCCAGCAAACCCTAATACACCGATCCTAGGAATGAGTTATCCAGGAACCACAACGATAAGTAAAGTCCGAGATAAGAGACCATGAGGCATGATAAGCACAGCCCCTCGAGATAATGATACCGTAAGTCCGTGATATGTAATGATAAACGTACACGTTCCCTTAATGCCGATGATAGGGGATAAGGTGATAAGAACGATAAGGGTCCTGTCCAATGATGATGCGTTCGCCTATCGTGCCCCAAGGCGCTACGATAAGGCATAGTCCATGGCCTTCTAGCCGCTTCTAGACTCGTCACGTGCCGTCCTGATAAGGTCACGTGATCATTCTGGTGTTACTGTCCGTGCATAAGCCGATCACTCACCCGGCAAATGCCGCTCATCCAGTTCTAGGGAGAGCCTTTCCATCCGTGCTTGCGTGTCTTGCAGTATCCGTTCGACTTCTTCTTCATCACGTGAGTCCGTACTTGGCGACATGCCATAATACTCGGCCCGTTGTCGCATGACTTCCGCGTGACGTTGTTCTTCCTGGGCAAGTACTGCTGCCCATACTTGATCGTCACCGAATGGTTCCTCTTCCAGCTGCCCCTCTTCCAAGGGCTCGGGGTCACGTGCGCTGTTGTTTCGTAACACTAGACCTGCAGTGAAGTGCTTCACCTTTAGAGATGGCAATGCCTTTGTAAGTATGTCCGCCACCATGTCTTCAGTAGGACAATATACAAGGCAGACGACGCCCTGGTCAACTACCCAGTGTATAAAGTGATAATGCATGTCAATGTGTTTCATTTGTGTGTGGTATTGATGGTCCCGAGCCAGTGTGATGGCTGACTGGTTGTCGCAAAGAAGTACTGTCACGTCCTTGAAGGAACCAAACACCTCTGATAGGAGACTGTGAAGCCACAGCACCTCCTTCACTCCATGTGTTGCTGCAACATATTCGGATTCTGTGATGGAGAGGGAGATGATTTCTTGATGTTTAAAGGACCAGGAAACAGTGCCCCCATCTATGAGGAAAGTGTAGCCTGAAATAGCTTGGCGGTCCTTGGCCATGCTGCCATCCACGTCAGTGTATCCAATCAACACATGGCATACCTCGCCATATGATAACCACAGGTTGCACATGCTGGCCAGATAGCAGTAGATATGCTTAACGACCTCCCAATGCACTGGACCAGGGTTCAAAGAAAAGTGTGCCACAGTAGACACAGTGAAGGAAATGTCAGGGCGGGTCACCAATGCTGCCCAATTAAGGTGTCATAAACGTACGATTTTATTTTTATTTTCCATCACATGACCTTTCCTTTTTACCCTATGCCCACACCCCTTTTCTATTTATGTCGCTTTCTTATTGTTCTGCTGCACATGACCATAGGATGGCATGTGCTTTTTACTTTACTGACTCGGTGTGCCTATTGTCATGGCACGTGACTCTTTATGACTAGAGGGCCTTATTGTCCTCTAGCTCATTGTTTGTCTGAGGTGACGCCATAGCTCGTCTATGACTCGCTATGACTTGGGACACTTATTGTTTCCCTGTGACCCATTGTCCTAGTGACTCTATTGTCCTAGGGACGGCTATTGTAGTCGTGACTCTATTGTCCATAGATACTATAAGTACTAGCCAGTATGGGGCTGTAGGCCTCAGACTTGACTTCTTGTACCATACGGTATATTGAACATAGCAGTCTTTGAACCCCTCCCCTCTGTCTGATCCGCTTAAAGGTCTTCTCTAAAGTCATCTGACTTGTGAGGTGATCTACTCGTCATCAGGAACTCTCTAAGTCCTCTTCGGACTTAGGACTCGTAACTCACACATGACTCACCTTAGTGTTTTGTCAGCGGACTAGTGTTGACCTTTACCCACGTCGGGTGAACGTCCCTACCGTGACGTAACATAAGGGCACCAACTGCCTTATGATACAGGACGTCGCACACTGCTGTGAACTTGGCAGCACTTGCTGGCACCTGCTCAGATGTGAGCTTCGCCTGTACATCCATCAGCATCGACAATGGCTTGAGGTTGGAGAAGTTGTAGCGTCTGAGGATAGAGTTGATGTAGGCTTTCTGGGATAAATGGATAGTGCCAGCTGTGTGATCTCTCTTCACCTTGATGCCAAGCATCCAGTGTAACTCCCCCAAGTCAGTGACTTTGACATGCTTGCTAAGACTGATCTTGAAGTCTTCTACAAGGTGTGGCTCACTCGCAGCAATGGTGCAATCATCGACATGCACTGCAATAACAATTAGCTTGCATGTGACTGTGTTAGACTTGTAGTAGACAGCCTGATCAACTGAGCACTGCAAGAATCCAAGTTTTGACAGAATGGACGTGAATGTCTGGTACCAGCAGCGTCCTGCTTGCTTCAGGCCATACAAGGCCTTCTGCAGTCACAAAACACACTGACCAGTGCCCAGTGCTGAGTAGCCAGGAGGCTGCTGCATATACAGCACCTCATCCTCCCATAAGACACCATTGAGGTAAGCTCCTTTGATGTTAACTTGGTGCAGCACAAGCTTGAGATGGTTAGCCATTGTGATGAGTGTGTGAGATGATGCAAGCTTCGCAACTGATGCATAAGTGTAGCGGAGTCCAATTGGCTACAACTTGAAAGACAAAAATAGTTGAAGTAAGAACAGGCTGAGGTTGGATACGCAAGCCTAGCGTGGAGATAAATCATGCGCTGAACCTATAGACGACACGGAGGGTAAGCACAACTTAGAGACCTTTATACAAGGTCAAAGGCTAAGGTCACGCGGCAACAGGCTGAGTAGAAACCAAGAGGACAAGTTAGATTGGGAGAAAGGTAAAGAATACAAGGGAGGATTGTGCACCTGAGTAGAAACCAAGAGGACAAGTTGGTTCTACTCAGGAGGCTACAGCAAGTCTTATATACTACTGCGCTTAGTCGATTACTAACTACTGAGTAATGCTATATGACTACAGCGCTGACGCATCGACTCTATTATTAGCCCTTATCTATTGTGCTAACTGATGCACACTAAGCGGCTATGACTACATGATGACGCGGCCTTCTTATCTGCTGAGTAAATCCTAATACAACGCGTAATACTACTATAGTAAGCGTTCCATTGTATTCTACAGAGTTCTAACCAATCAGAACAAGCACATGCGCTATTGTTATCTATAACAATAGGAGTCCCAGAACGGCAAGACTGTCACACAGTCAAATAACATCACATGATGTATCCCACGATCACGTGACCCAAAGTTGCACATGTTGGCATCATGTGACTAACCATCTTATCATATCTAATGATAAGGAACTTAAGTACTTTGGCCGCTTATATCTTGCCCAAATAAATCCGTAAAAATACAGAAAAATAGGAAAATAATACGTGTCCATGACAATAAGTGTCGTCATTGTCATGGATGCATATTATTTTCCTATTTTTCTGTATTTTTACAGATTTATTTGGGCAAGATATAAGCGGCCAAAGTACTTAAGTTCCTTATCATTAGATATGATAAGATGGTTAGTCACATGATGCCAACATGTGCAACTTTGGGTCACATGATCATGGGATACATCATGTGATGTTATTTGACTGTGTTATGGTTATACTGTTCTGGGACTTCTATTGTTATAAATAACAATAGTGCACGTGTGTATTGTGATTGGTTAGAACTCTATAGAATACAATGGAACACTTACTAGAGTAGTATTATGCGTTGTTGTTACGTGTCTACTGGCACGTGGCTCGACTTGAGCAATGATTTGGCGACACTACCAAGGACGACTTAGCGATATGACGGCCCTCGTGGCACGTGATCGTGGGAGTATAACAGTAAGCCCTAGTCGTGGGACAATACTGACTCAAGGGTGATAATGATGACGCAGACTCCTACCAAGAGGAGCGCAAGACTGGTCCCAATAAGGGGAAGAAGACGAGTAGAAACAGAGTAGATTCAAGAAGACCAAGCTGCGGACTACGACGCAGCTTGGCTAACCTTATATACATATACGCGAGGGCTTTAAAGCGCCTCTTGAAAGGTAAGTAACCAATCACATATAGTATGGTTATCGTAAGTGTCTGTTCGAGTCATATGGTAAGGGCCAATCACATCCTCATTCCTTATCGTACAGTACTGGGTTATCGGAGCCGTTATCTGTGAGTCACGTACCACTATCACATGCCACCGGTCCGGGGATACAAGCTACCCAGAGTCCCGTATTGTAACAGTTGTATTAGGAATTACTCAGCAGATAAGAAGGCCACATCATCATGTAGTCATAGCCACTTAGTGTGCATCAGTCAGCACAATAGATAAGGGCTAATAATAGACATGACACATCAGCACTGTAGTCATGTAGCATTACTCAGGTAGTTAGTAATCAACTAAGTGTAGTAGTATATAAGACCTGCTGTAGCCTCCTGAGTAGAACCAACTTGTCCTCTTGGTTCTTACTTAGCCTACTGCCACGTGAACCCCCTGTGTTGATCCCTGCATAAGTGATCTAAGTTAACTAACTCTCTACGTCATCTGTAGGTTCTGAGTGTGATTTATCTCTGCTCAAGGCTTGTGTATCCAACCTCGGCTTGTTCCATTTTTCGCCTTTATCTTTGTCATTCAAGTTGTAGCCGATTGGACTCTGCTACAGTTATAGTCTACCCCTCCAATCTGCAAGAAGCCCTGAGCCACTAGCCTAGCCTTGTACCTAGCAATATTGCCAGCTGTGTCCTTCTTTGCCTTGAAGACCCATTTGGAGCCCATGATGTTAGCTCTGGTTGGTGCCTCCTCCAGCCTCCAAGTACCAGCTGTCTTTAAAGTCACCAACTCCTCTGCTATAGCCTTCTCTCAGAGAGGCCAGTCAGGGTGATGCTTGGCTTCTGTGAGTGTGTGCAGTTCCAGCACTTTGGCCTCAGCAACCTCAGCGGCAAGTATATACTCTAGCCATTCTGAGTTCTTGATTGTGTTGAAGTCGCTCTCAATTGACCATGCTCCCCCCACTTCTTCAGCTTCCTCTCCAAACCCTCCTGGAAGCCACAGCCCAGCAGTGAAGTGTGGGTCAGCTTGATGAGCAGATGAAATGCCTATGCCATCAATCAGTTTGTGGATGATGCACAAGGGCTTACGGACTTGAGTTGGCCTTGCTGCCTTGCCTGGGTCTGCCTTGTCATCACCCTCTGCACCTTTAGAAGCAGATGAGGTGGAAGACTGCAAAATCAATGTTAGTGGGGATGGAGGTGTGGTAGGTATGGGGACATGAATGGGAGGTAGAGCTGGAGGGAGTATGGAGGCAGGGGATGTGGAAGACGTAGTAGAAGAAGTTGAAGTTGAGGGGTTTGTAGTTAGTGTGGTACACGGCTTGCTGCTGGGAATGATAATGTCTTGCTCCCCCTTAAGCTGTGGTGCCACACCAAAATAGACATTGCACTCCATGGTGACATTCTGTTTGGCTGGGAAGTAAATACAATGGGCATGAGACTCAGTGTCAAAACCGAGCCAATGGCCCTCACTGTTATGATTCCAGACACTTTTCTTTGTTTACATATTCTTGCTTATGTCTTTTCCCACTGCCTACTATACAAGTGCTGGACTTCTAACTCGATCCGACTTCTTTATCACATGCTACGCTACGATGACTCATTCTTGTTCTATGGCCTTCCATGGCGTTCTTTTACTAGTATCACATGCTAGTTATACCTGACTCATCTTGACTCCATCTGTTTGTGACTCTTTGGCGTTGTACTAGTATATAAGTCGTAGGATACCTAGCTTGTACAGTAGACTCGACTTCTTCTCGAATCACATCTATCTTCAGTCTCACAGACTCTAGAGGGATTCCTTTCTGAGGATACCTTTAGTTGAATGTGTGGGCCTTCATCTATTGCCTTGCCTCTGTTATTCAGAAGGACCTTCGAGTCACTTCCTCTGTGCCGTGTTGAGCCCAGCTCCGCGTGCTACTTATGCATCACCAAACTGAGATCCTGACCTGGTCTCACTCTACACTGAACTTGACTTAGTTGCACATCGCACGAATGCCCGTGTGAGCGTAACATTAAGTCGAGTCTCACCCTCAAATCGCGGTGGCTTCCTCAAAGAAAGGAAAAAGCCATGCAGAAGCACAGTTCCAGTTCAAATACATTGAACGAACAAAAGAAGACACCTTATCTGACACAATCAAAGAAACAGTTGTCTGGGTTAAAGAAGGAGAAAACGAAGGGTATTGCATATACGACCAAACCTCAGGATACACTCCTGTAGAATACCTCAAAGACCTTCACAAGTGGGCAATTGTAGTTAAAAGCAAGACCAGTGGACAGTGGTTCACATTCCAACTAGCACCACCCCACTTTCAAACAGGACCACTTCGCTCACAAAGAACTGTTTTTGGCATACCCCCTGATTCATTTACACCAGAAGTCGACCCACCAGAAGAAACAGAATGACCAGAAGAACCACCCCAACAAAACCCAGCACCAGACATGTCACAAACCCAAGTACAACTGATACAAGCCTCAACTAGTACCACCACTCCATCTGCACCCCTTGGAGGCAGTGGTGGAGGAGCCCCAGCTCCTGCACCAGGAGGTGGAGGTGGAGGAGGAGGAGGAGGAGGAGGAGGAGGAGGAGGAGGAGGAGCACCAGGAGGCGCATCAGCCCCAGGAGCAGCACCTGCAGGAGGAGCTCCAGCAGGAGGAGGGGTACCCAACAGGAAACTTGGTGGAAACCCTCCAGCTGAATTTAATGGAGACCGCGGACAAAGCAAAGCCTTCCTTCTCGATTTCACAATCTATCAAGGCATGAACCCGAATGCCGCAATACTTCAAATCCCTTATCAGAGGGCCATGACTTTTTTGTCCTATATCAGAGGACCATTGGTACAAGACTGGGTCCAAGAGCAAGTCACTTGGCTCAATGATTAAGTTGCTATGGGGGTGGTACCAGCTGAAGAAAACTTGTGGAACGAAGTAGAGATTCGATTCCACCGAACTTATACCGACACTTCAGAAAGACAAAAGGTGCAAACTGAAATAGCAAAACTAAAGATGGAAGGAGGAAATATCAACGATTACAATGCCAAGTTTGCCAATCTTGCCAATATTGCCAGCTACACCCTTAATGAAGAAGTAACCCTCAACATGTATGCTCAAGGGTTACCATTCAAACTGATGAAAAGCATTCTCCACCAACATCAGCCCGTCAATTGGCGCGATTGGACCAAAGCAGCTGTAGAACAACAACGAATTTACAACCTCCTTCAAAGTCATCTGTGCAAGCCCATGAACAGTAATAACCCTTGTCACGAACAATGGCATTGCAACATGTACACCAACAATCGAAACCCCAACACAATGGACATTGGAAGAACCTGCGTCAGAGCCACAATAACCGATGAAGACAAGCAACAGTACCAGCAAGAAGGAAGATGCTTCAGATGTGGCAACAAAGGGCATATTTTGCGCAACTACCCCCAACACCAAAACACTCAAGCATCAGTTGCATCAACCTCCCAAACCACCCCCACTGTCATGGCCACAGTCAAAGTAGAAGGCAGCTCTAATATGAAAGCCTTGGAAAAGGCTGCTGCTTATATAGTGGCAATGCAAGCCGACTCTGATGAGGTCAAAATGGCTCTCGAAGAACAATTATTCGGAAAACAGGGTTTTTCCAATGCTTGAACCCCGTGGCCTGGGCTAAAGCAATGAAGATTAGCGTGTACCATAGCAGATACCGATTTATGCAAATTCCAGTTTTATTTGAATCTGCACACACGATGGCCGAAAGACAAGTGCTCATTGATTCGGGAGCAACCGATAATTTCATCAGCAAAAATCTGATAAAACGACTCAAGATTTCCACGCTACCAGTGGCGAAACCTATCAAAATATGGAATGTAGATGGAACTCATAACCAAGATGGCGAGATCACTCAATTTACCGATCTTGAAGTCACTACTGGCAACTAAACCAAGACACTATGATTCCTTATCACCAATCTAGGATCTGATGAAGTAATCTTAGGATACCCATGGCTTACAGCCTTTGAACCTAAGGTACATTGGAAGGACGCTACCCTAGACAAGGAATTTCAACCAGTGGTAATCACAAGTTTGGGATATGTCTTGATCGCCAATTGAAGGATTATAACTGAAGAACAATGGGAGGAACAAGCTGAAGAAATCCCTGAAGAAATAGGACATCTACGCAAAACCACTACTGCTTCAGAATTAGCTCAAAGAGCAGCCGACAAAACCATAAAGATGTTTGAAGAAAGAGTCCCGGAAGAGTATCACCAACACCACAAAGTTTTCGATGAAGAAAGTTCTCAATGGTTCCCACCACCGCGACCATGGGATCATGCCATCAACCTTATCCCCAATGCCCCTGCCACTATAGATTGTAAAATCTATCCTATGACCCAAGTAGAAGATAAAGCCCTTAAGGAGTTCATGGAAGAACAATTGAAGAAGGGTTATATCTGACCCTCTAAATCCCCATATTCTTCACCTTTCTTCTTTATCAAAAAGAAGGATGGGAAACTACAACTGGTCCAAGATTATCAGAGGCTCAATGATTTAACCGTGAAGAATCGATATCCACTTCCTCTAATTCCTGAGCTGATTGACAAAGTACGGGAAGCAAGGATCTTCACCAAGCTCAATATTCAATGGGGATATAACAATATGCAGATTAAACTGGGAGACGAGTGGAAAGGAGCCTTCAAAACAAACAAAGGGCTCTTTGAACCTTGTGTAATGTTCTTCAGACTCACCAACTTGCCAAGCACATTTCAAACAATGATGGACACGATTTTCCACGATCTGGTGGCTCAAGGATGGGTTGTGATTTACATGGACGACATTCTTATTGCCACACTGGACAACCTTATCACACATCGACAATTGGTACATCAAGTACTAAATCGACTTGATGAACACGACCTTTACCTCAAACTGGAAAAATGTGTATTTGAAGCATGTGAAGTTGAATACTTGGGCCTTATCATTGGCAACAGACAAGTAAAGATGGATCCAGTCAAAGTACAAGGAGTACACGAATGGCCGACACCTACCAACTTAAAAGAAGTACACGGATTCCTTGGTTTTTGCAACTTTTACTGTCACTTTATATGAGGATTCTTGGCCATCACACGACCTCTTAATGACCTCATAAAAAAGGAAACCCCATGGGAATGGATAAACGCTAGACAAAAAGCTTTTGAAGAACTCAAAACAAGAATTAGCAAAGCCCCAGTGTTACAATGCCCATGACTGGACGCACCATTTGAAATTGAAGTCGACGCATCTGGATTTGCAATTGGCACGGTCCTAAATCAAGAAGGAGATGATAAGAAGATGCATCTGGTCACATTCTTTTTCGAAAGTTTCACTCAAACAGAGCGAAACTACGATATCTACAACCGAGAACTATTGGCAGTCATCAAAGCCCTTAGAACGTGGAGAATGTACCTTGTAGGATCCCCTCACATCATCACCATTCATACCAACCACACCAATCTCATCTACTGGAAAGAACCCCACAAAATCAGTAGAAGAGTAGCACGCAAATTTCAAGAACTACAAGAGTACAATTTTGTCCTCAAACACATCAGCGGAACAAAAAATGCAAGAGCAGATGTGTTATTAAGAAGAGGCGACTATAATGAAGGAGAAGAAGACAATGAAGATATTACTGTGCTCCCTGAAGAATTATTTATCAACCTAGCCGGGACAGAAGACAAGTCAATTGATGAACTTTCTATGTGGAGCGAATTAAACCACCATAATACACCAAAACAGGAGTGGATCAACGCTCACAACTTGTATCAAGATGACGTTAATATGTGGTGTCATGAAGGAGCAAGAGTCGCCAATGTCGAGGGTGACATCAAACTTAAGAGGGGGGTAATTTCCCTTTTCCACGATCCCCCTCACCGTGGACACCCTGGTATTGCCAATACATATGCCCTACTCAAGGAACGATATTGGTGGCCACATCAAAAAGAAGACGTAGAAGAATATGTCAAAGGCTGTGCAACATGTCAAGCAAATAAAATCAACACTCACAGACAAAAACCATGGCTATTCCCTATTACCACCGACCTGGAAGCACAACCTTTTGAGGTAGTCACTATGGACTTTATCACCAAACTACCACTATTGAAGGGATTTGACACAATACTCACCATCACTGACCACAACTGCACAAAAGCAGCCATTTTCATCCTGTGCAACGAAACGATCACAGCTGAAGGAGTGGGGCAACTGTATCTTCAACATGTCTATCCACATTATGGATTGCCGAAGAAGATGATTACGGATAGAGACCCTCGTTTTATTTCAACCTATATATGCAACTTATGTTGAACGCTGGACATCAAACAAAACATCTCTTCAGCATATCATCTGCAGACTGATGGACAGTCAGAACGTACCAATCAATGGCTCGAACAATATCTTCGCCATTGGAGCAATGTCCAACAAGATAATTGGGTTGACTTGCTCCCAATTACCCAGTTTGCGCACAACAGCTGGCCCAATGCAACAACAAAATGATCGCCATTCAGATTATTAATGGGCTGGACACCACGGGCAACGGGAAATGAAGAAACGACCAACACACCAGCAGTAGACAAGAGGATTGAAGACATGAAGGAGGTGAGAAGAAAAGTGCAAGAATGTATCAATCATGTGCAAGTACTTATGGCGGAAAGAGGCAAGCACAACTTCACCCCATACAAGGAAGGAGATATGGTCTGGCTAGAGAGCATAAACTTACGCACTCACTACCCCACTTCCAAGTTAGTGCCCAAAAGATATGGCCCCTTCCCCATCAAGAAGGTCTTATCTCAAGTATCATATGAACTAGACCTGCCAAGCAAATGGAAGATACACCCAGTAATTCATGCCAACCTCCTAACCCCATATGTTACGACTCGACTCAAGAACGGCTTCCGGGTAGCACGTATCCCCGGACCAAAGGCATGTGATAAGCGGTATGTGACTCATACGATAACGGCTTCGAAAACCCCAGTACTGTACGATAAGGTGATTGGCTGCTATTGTACGATAAGGAATGACTCGGACGGACATTTACAATAACTATACTATACATGATTGGTTACTTACCATTCAAGAGGCGCTTTAAAGCCCTTGTGTATATGTATATAAGGTTAGCCAAGCTGTGCCGTAGTCCGCAGCTTGGTCTTCTTGAATCTATCCTGTCTTATCCTCTCTTGTCTTTCTACTTCGGTCTAAGCCTTGCGCTCCTCTTGATAGGAGTCTGCTCTCTCATTCTCATCCTTGAGTCAGTATTGTCCCTCGAATAGGGCTTGCTGTTATACTCTCACGATCACGTGCCATCGAGGGCCGTCATATCGCTAAGTCGTTTACCTGGTAGTGTCGCCTATCCTCGCTCAAGTTGAGCAGCGTGCTGATAGACACGTAACACCATATAAGGAAACGGCATTACATGGGCTGAACTTTACCTGACCATTACCGGAGCTTATTGATGGAGAAGAAGAATATAAAGTGGAGCAAGTTCTAGATTCACACCGACTAGGCCAAGGACGCAAGCTCCATTTCCTTATCAAGTGGAAAGGGTTTCCCATGAGTGACAGCACGTGGGAACCTCAGGAAAACCTGACCCACTCTCAGTCCACAATAATGGACTTCTATTGCCTACACCCTAACGCCAAAGGAGCGCCCAAGAGGACATAAAAGACAAAGACTCCACAACTCAATGAACCCCCATCCCTTTCCACATCTCTCATCCGAATCGACAGCTACTATTATGTCTCCCTCATCTTTTGACCAGTCTGGCATCGTTCAAGACGAATAAGAGTCTGTAGGCGAACATCGCGCCTACCAGAATGTAATCGTCCCTACGGCACCAGTTCCCATTAATACTCCACCTCCACTCATGATTGGATCCCCTGATATGTGCTGAACCCAACTACTGGAGTCTGAGGTCTCAACTCCCACCTTTCAACCCTTCCTGTACACACCTCACACTCCGCCCCTGGTATCTCCCACTCTCGTCGACAACAATACTGCCATAGCCACAGCAGTACAAGAAGAAGAATGGGGACCTTACCCTCCACTCAAGGCTGACAATGGTCTTGACAACATCATCGACTACCATCGTGCACCCTTGCCTGATGACAAGGACAATGACCCCAGACTCCCATTTTTCCCCAATCTTCCCCACTCCTCTCGCTATTACCCTATCATGATTCCCCACTTAGGCAATGACCCTACTTGGGTAGTCACCCCTTACATTTTTTACCATGACAGTAATCAACAAGTCGTGGGATGTATGGGGCGGAACCAACCTCCTTATGCTGAACCCATTTACTTACGACCAGCCAACCCTCCCATCTGTATCCCTATCCCCATTTCTGACTCACGCCTTGCCCAGTTCCAATGAGAACATCCTCAAGCATATGCCATTGATGAGGTAGTGCAAGACCTCAGTGACCCATGTATCAAAGCCGAGGTGTCGTGACTTCGAGACGCTCTATGAAAGCAGACCACACTGCAGAAACAAAGGGAAGACGTCGAGAAGCAGCTTACACAGCTGCAGCGAGCGCAATTCAATATGGACCTGGAGGTGAACAGTATTAGTGTTACATCACGGTAGGGACGTTCACCTGGCATGGGTAAAGGTCAACACTAGTCCACTGACAAAACACTAAGGTTGGTCACATGTGAGTTACAAGTACTAAGTCTGACGAGGACTTAGAGAGTTCCTGATGACGAGTAAATCACCTCACAAGTCAGATGACTTTAGAGAAGATCTTTAAGCGGATCAGACAGAGGGGAGGGGTTCAAAGACTGCTATGTTCAATATACCGTATGGTACAAGAAGTCAAGTCCGAGGCATTAAGGCCCCATACTGGCTAGTACTTATAGTATCTATGGACAATAGAGTCACGACTACAATAGCCGTCCCTAGGACAATAGAGTCACTAGGACAATGGGTCACAGGGAAACAATAAGTGTCCCAAGTCATAGCGAGTCATAGACGAGCTATGGCGTCACCTCAGACAAACAATAAGCTAGAGGACAATAAGGTCCTCTAGTTATAAAGAGTCACATGCCATGACAATAGGCACTCCAAGTCATAAAGTAAAAAGCACATGCCATCCCATGGTCATGTGCAGCAGAACAATAAGAAAGTGACATAAATAAAAAAGGGGTGTGGGTAAAGGAAAGGTCATATGATGGAAAATAAAAATTGAATCGTACTGTCATGACACCTAGTCCAAAGTGTAAGACACTTCTCTATGCCTAATCTTGGTGGCGAACTAAGTCAAACAGGTGTGGCGTTGTTATAGTACAACTGCAAAGACTTCGAAGGAGGGTTGACTCAATTAGAATCAAGAGAGAGGGTTCACAAGATGAGAGAGGGACGGTTCACATCAAAGATATAAAGGCAAGGTTGCTAGATTGCAAACAAAGCCAAGTCTGGCTTTCTACAGTATAAAGTACAAGTATATATACTGCTCAAGTCCCAAAGACAAGCATACAAGTGCAGACACATGTAAACGTAGTTATCAAGGTTTTCTTTATCAGAAGCACAAGGTGAAATGGAGCAAGCCACATCCAGAACAAAGGTATGTACAAATGGGGAAGAGGAAGGGAATGAACCAAAGTAATGGTAAGGAAGACATACATGTGAAAGTGACTGAAGTGTCCAGATCATAACAGAAGGTGTCTTTGCTCTCAATGTCTTCAACATGGAGTACAACTCCAAAGACAAAGGCTAGGACAAGAAGTAGAGAAGAGAGAAGGATGAAAGGAAGGGGAATGCAAGTTGTCAGTCCTAGATCGCAAACAATAGTGGTGGTATTGAGAAGACTAGGATAGGGATCCCTGATCTGAACACCAAGTCTTATATACAGTTGACAAGGGCTTTCAAGCTCCTCCCAAAACGTAAGGTAACCAATAGCATAACTAGCTCAAACCCTAGTACAGCTATCCTAGGAATGAGTCATTGTCTATCTTACATGTGATAACTTGAGCTCCACTGCTGACTGATACGATAAGTCCATGACTAATTACCACTGACCATTGTAGTCATAACTGATGAGTCAGTGTCTTGGGCAGTCCATGACAATAGTCCATGGCTTTCCAGCCACTTCTAGACTTGTCATGTGCCATCCTGGGTCATGTGATCATTTGGGTGTCTCCATTCTAGCATAAGCTGAGTGCTCACCTGGCAACTGCCACCCCTCTGGTTCTAAGGAGAGTTGTTCCATTGTAACGCCACCACAGGGGCGTTAAGTACGACGTGTACTTTCGAAGTCAACTGTCAGGGATTCTGGTAGAGCGAGTCGGTTAGGACTCAGTTCGGTGATGAATAAGAGTTGATCGAGCCTCGAGGACTTATCAACCTTAGTCAGAGAAGGCAGAGCTCAGGCATGAAGGCGAGCAAAGGACTTAAGCGCAAAGGCAAGTTGAAGACGGGTTTGTGAGTACTGATGTGGTATTACACAAGAAGTCAGAACTGCTGTACAAGCCAGTCCGACTACGACCTATATACTAGTACAAGCCCCAAAGAGACAACAACAGGGCAACATAGTAGGTAAACAGATGGCGCTATGAGGAACACATGAGCGCGACAGGTATCGTATGGCGTCAGAGATAAGACAGGGTCATGAGTCAACTATCAGTGATGCGCGGCGGTCAGAGGACCAAGTGGCAGCCAATACATGGCGTATAGTATGCAGTCATGGGTCATCGCAGAACGTATCATAGAAAGCAACAATCAATGTATAGTAAAGGCGCAATGCCTATCAGTCAAGAAGGGGATCACAAGGGACGTCAGGTGTGAAAGGAAGTCAAGAATAAGGAAGCAAGGCTGTCCATAAAGGCAGACATATGAGGGGTCTGGGTGTAGGGTGACGTCGAGGGGAACAATGACAAAGAAAACAAAGATAAAGCTGTCCATGACGTACATGGCGTGCTGGAGTCGAGGCAAGTCACATGACACAGAGAAAGAGTTGCAAAGATGAGAATCCATGGATAGAGGGACGCGTGGCGTCAACTTCAGGGAAAATGGTAAGAAGTCCCCTTAGCAGTACGTCGTAAGGCAAGAAATCATAACATCCATCCTTCCTTGCATATCTTTCAACATGCACTCTACTTCTTCTTCATCACATGTGTGATGACTTACTCTCAGTAAGTCAGGAGCAACTTGGGGCACTTAGGGGATTGACAAAGGATGGGAGGGACGAAGAAGAGAGCAAGATGAAGAGCAGAGAGGAGGACTTTAAACAAATGCAAGAGGGCAAGAAGGCAGAGCAAGTCAATGATGAGGAGCAATGCAGAAGACTATGAGCTTGCAAATGGGAGTTCACAAGTGGACAGTCTGAGGGACTGTCTGTTGTATTGCGCCAGCTTATATACCTGGCTACATGGTGTTTACATAATGGAATACTCTGGAAACTCGTAGAAGATATATAAATACCATCCAATAGCAATAGTCTCTCTGGGAATGTCCTGGAAGCCTGTGGAAGCTCTATAAATACCATCCAATGGCATTAGTCTCTCTGAGACCTGGTGACCTTTTCCGCAGTTCTTCTGTGGAAACTGGTAGAACTCCGTAGAAGGTGGTAGAACCTTCTACAAGGAACTAATCACGTGACAGATCACATGACCTCCGGAGTATAATTTCAAACTCCGACCTCGGGTTTCCTAATTAGGAAGTTGATTACATAATACCGGTCCGGTCCGGTCCGGACCGGCCTGAACTCTTGAGTCATAACCTAAGCTTGACGGTTCATGACAACACAAGCTTCAGTCCGTGCCTACGGCACGGCTCACTCACTTCGTTCGTTTCACCGACCTTCGGCACTCGACTTCAGCTTGTTGGGGGCTGCGCCCCCAAACCCCCGCTTTTCACTCTTAAGTTAATCCCATATGTACTTGTATGTTTTATACTGCTATGAAACTGGTATCATGACTGGTATCTACATCTATATAATAGGTATATACTTCATTTCAGCAACACTTCACTATATACAATGTTTTTACTTAGACCCTCTCCTGCCTTCTCATCCCAGATCACCTTAATGTTATCCCTTGATGTCACCCTTGAAACTCCAACATAGAACTGCCCATGAGTGAACACAGGTGTTCTAAGGTCCAACCCAACATGCTTCACAGACTGCCCTTATGACTTGTTAATAGTCATAGCAAAGCACAGCCACACAGGGAATTGTCTTCTTGTGAACTTGAAGGCAACTTGATCTTCTGTGGGCTGATTGGAAATCCTTGGGATAAATACCTTCTCTCCTGCATGTTCCCCAGTCAAAAGCTGCACCTCCAACACTCTATTCCCACATCTTGTTAGGATCCCTCTGCTCCCATTGCATACTCCATGTGCTGCATCCAAGTTTCTTAGGATCATCACAGGACAGCCAACCTTCAGCTCCAGTTTGGCAAGTGGAAGTCCAGAGCAGTTGATCTCATTTAGATACTCAACAGGATAGTTGAGCATGGGGTCATCTTCTCCACTTTGATCAGAAGTAGGAATAAAGTCTGCACTGTAGAACACCTTGGCCTCCCCAGGGAACTTTTCAAGAACAAACTTGTTCAAGCTGTCCACATCAGCATTCAGGGTGGAGAGCACTGTGCGCTCTGAGAAGTACTGGTTGGAGAGGTTGCCAGTGCTGATCCCAGGATAGATGGTGTCAATGAGGGAAGCAATAGTGTTCTCCCTACAGTTGAAGTGATCTGGAAGAGAAATGTTGCCACTTTCATCTATGTGTTTGCCCTGCCCCACTTCTAGCTGCCATCTTGAAAAGTTGCGCTCAGCCTCAATATTGGTATTGAGTCGCATGTTTTGATGCAAATGAAGAACAGTGATAGATCTCCATAGAATAGAGCGCTGAATGCAGGCACCCACAATCTGGCCTCTTGAGCCCCGCACAATTACTGGTAGGATTTGTTGAAAGTCCCCATCAAACACAAAAGTAAGGCCACCAAAAGGCTTGTCAGAGTTGCATATATCTCTGAAAGTGCGATCCACTGCCTCCATAATGTGGCGATGCTGCATAGGGGCCTCATCCCAGATCACCAAGTCTGTAGCACAAATCAACTCTGCCAGAGGAGAGTTCTTAGGGATGCTGCAGACTGAAGACTCATGGCAAGGGATGGGGATTTTAAAGCGTGAATGGGAAGTGCGACCACCTTTGAGAAGAAGAGCAGCAATGCCAGAGGATGCAACACAGAGCACAATCTTGTTTTGGGAGCGAAGGTGATAGCAGAGAGTGTTGTACAGATATGTCTTCCCAGCACCTCCTGGCCCATGAAGGAAGAAGATTTCCCCTGATCTTGTGGTAATAGCAGAGGTAATCTTCTCAAAGGCAGTGCGCTGATCCTGGTTAAAACTGGCAACACATCCTGCTGCAAGCTGTGCTTGTTCTTGTGGGTCATACTGGCGCTGCTCCATAATAAGAGGATTCCCAAAGATGGCCCCCCAGTTCTCAACAAACTGTGGCATGCTGTCCCAATCCTGAAGCCTCTTTCCAGAGTGTGAAAGAAGCTTATCAATGAGGTAGAGCCCATAGTCCTGAACCTGAGCATCTGATGGTTCCACCACATTAGCATGATGTCGAAGCTGATATCTGAGGTCATCACAGATGTCAGGCCAATAGGTGTCCCATAACTCCCTTGGGTTTGCAGGAGTGCAGTCTTTGAGAATAGTGACAAATAAGTGGCGCAGCTGGCGACCTATCTGCATATGCCTTGCCTCTGCCAAGCATTGGTGCCACTCATGGTCATCTTCTAAAAGACCACGCACAATACAGGCCTCTCTAAAAGTTGGATACTGGATGCCCTCAAAGGAGTAGAGGTCATTAAAGGAGGTAGCACCCTTTACACAGGTGAGAAGAAGGCGGAGGTAAAAGCGCTCTCCAGAAGTGGGGTGGGCATGATACATCCTGCCTATGGCAAAGTCTCCCTCCTTCCTGACAGTCCACTTGTGCTTCGCATTGTTCCAAACCATCCTAGAGGGGAAATCCTGGTAGAGAAGATTGTGGATTTCATCATTTTCCAGCTGCGCATTGGCTTTAAACCATCCAGTAAGGGTGGTATCATGGTTTGCATGTGAAGCCAGAACATCCTGGATACTCCCATCTTGCTCAGGGTTGAACACAACAGGCTGCTGATTAGGAAGGTGGACCTGAAGGCGAATAACAGCAGGATGATGCTCCTGCATAGCAAAGAGATAGAGGCACCATTGAGCCTCACAGCTGCTAATGTAGCGTGCATCCAGATAAAGCTTGATCTCATCTCTGCATGTGCCAAACTCCATAGTGATGCGGTCATGGCCCTTGTACACATACTTGTAGATGTACTTGATGGCCTTGACAGAGGCAATTGACTCTATATTGATGTGGCAGCGATACTTCCAGATGAGATACTTGGAGTAGCAGACAACCCATTGATTGTTAACCTGCTTCCCTCTAACTTCATATGTCTGGCCAGTGTTGCGACGCCTTGTGCAAGCATAAGAGTCTTCAGTAACAGTGGTCTCCCCTATAAAGGGCTTAGGAAAGCCCTTGGAACATGTGCCATTCACCATACATGGTGCATTGGGATTCTGAGCTCCGCAAGGCCCATGAACCATAAACTTCTTGATAAGATCAAGCAGCTCAGCATTATCATCTGGGAACTCAGAGGACATAAGGCTATCAATGTTCTGTGGAGTGCGCAACTTGGCATGGGGCCTAAGGAAGACAATGATATGGGCATGAGGAAGGCCACGCTTTTGAAACTCAATGGTGTAGAGATAGGCATTGATCTGACCAAGGGCTCCCTGCTTGATGTCCTTTATAAGTGACTGAAGTTTTGCTTTGAAGGCACGAACCACCAAGTCAGGACGATCAGAAGCTGTCTGGTTATATAATAGTGCAGACTGAATTTCAGGCCAGGCAGGATTGGCAGTCATAGTGATAAAAAGGTCCCCTCCTCCAAAGTAGCGATTAATGGCTAAAGCATCTTAACAGTGTTGCTGCATGTTGCAAGTACTGCCAGAAAAGCTAGAAGGTAAAATGAACCTTGTGCCCAACTCATTCCAGTCAGCATCAGCATTGGCAGCCACAGCATCTGCTAAGCCCTGATAGAGCTCAACACACAGCTTCCTTTGATTAAATCTGATGTAGTTGAGGCGGTTCTGCTCAGCAATGGCCCATGTCTCACACACAAACTCTTGAAAGAGCTTGCCAGTGAGAAAGAGGTGATTGGACTCCACATGTATAGGGCGAATGAAGAGGCGATAGCGATGAAACTCTGCCATAGTAACACGGGTGCATGTCCTACCATGTGGTGTATCATTCTCTACATCATGATAGAGAATATTGGGATGCCAACCAAGCTGGCCAGTGGGATAAAGAAGAACATAGCGCAAGGAGGGATAAAGGGGGTGAACATCAGAGATGCGCTGAAGGGGATTGCCATGCTTGCAATATAAAATGATATCTTGAGCACCAGTAAGCTGATCACCATCACCTGGTATAATGACAGCTATCTCATTAACAGAAGCATCTGGGGCCTGATAGCGACGCCTATCAGATGCTGGATCAAAGTGAAGGGAAATCTGGCATTGCTGATCTCTAGGCATAGCAGAGGTCAACACATATGCCTGCTTGTAGTACTGAACTGCAGGGTGGGAGCGATAGAGCATATCTTGCAGAGTACACAATGTGAACCGATCCAGCCCAGAGTTCCACCTATTTGCCATGCGATAGTTGAGGGCTACATCAGAGTCATATATGTAGAGCTGAGAATAGACAGGTGCAACTTGACCACCCTCTGGTGGCAAGAGAGACCCAGCTCTATGAATGAGCTCTCCATGAAGCCTAAATGTGTAAGGTCCTCCACCTGTCTGGTTGATAGACTCATCTAGCTTTCTTCCCACAGAAGTCATGGCCAGTGCACTGTTATAATTGCGAATGCACAAGCAGAAGTCCTTTGCTATTCTGTCTTGGGAAATTAAGAGATGGGATAGCTCAGGAGGTGGTGGGTGAAGAGGGGGAAGGGAGATCTTGCCACTGAAACAACACATGCCAAACTTGGGATTGCGATCAGAAGAGTTAGCTAGGCGCTCAACCAACCAATGAAGGGCCTTGCAATAAGGGCACTGAACATTGAGGCCTTCAAGGTCATGAACATCCCAAGCAGGATCAAAAGGATGGTGTGCAATGGGAAGAATAGGTGGTGGAGGTGGTGGAAAAGGAGCAGGGATAGGAGCAAGAGTAAGGGGGGCAAAAGAAAAGGGTGGTGGTGGCGGGTGCATCTAAGTAATTAAAAAAGTGATATAGAACAATTAGTATAAATTATTTTAAATTAAAAATATTAATCCTTACAGCAGTAATAGGAGCAGGAGCAGGAGCAGGAGCAGGAGCAGGAGCAGGAGGGACAATAGAGCCAGAGGCAGGAGCAGCAGGAGCAGCAGGAGCAGAAGCAGGAGCAGGAGCAGGAGCAGGAGCAGGAGCAGCAGGGGCAGGGGCAGGAGCAGGGGCAGGGGCAGGGGCAGGAGCAGGAGCAGGAGAGGGGGGACGTAGAGGTGGAGGAGGAGGGAGCATCTGATCAATTAAGAAAAATGACATATAATAATTAGTGTAAGTAAAATTTAAAAAAAAAAAAGCTTACAGATGAAGTAGCAGCAGTGCCACGTGAACGGCGGGAACGCATTTGAGGTGGATCAGGAGGAAGAGCAGCTAGCAGAGCAGCTAAATGGGGTGGCAAATGATGGTATACTCAGCCATTTAAGGTAGGTGGCGCAGGAAGATTGGGGGCAGCTGGTGTCCTACGATTTTCAGGACTGCCCATAACACGGGTATTACGCTCATGGTGACGTGCAGCATGTTGACTGCGTTGAGGGGATGTGGGAGGAGTGACTGGCACAGCAGGTTCAGAAGGAGGAGCTGGGGGAGGCACAGGGGCAGGGGGAGGGGCAGAGATAGAGGGAGGGGGGAGGGGGGGGGCAGAAGAAGGGAGAACAGCAGCAGAAGTAGAAGCAGAGCCAAGTCCAGAGGCAGAACCAAGATCAAGAGCAGAAGAAGGAGCAACAGGCATTCTAACCCCAATATAAAACAGTGAAATCCTCCAAAGACTATGTGAAATCGGTGCAAGCAGTGGCAGTTGATAATGGAGCAACTTCCAATAAGGAAGGGGAGGTAACTTAGTTGTGGTAAAAACCACCCCACCAACCCAATCTCCCTGCACACTGCGCCCAGAGAGAGGTCCGGTCTTAAAAAGACCTTAGCAACCAGCAGACACCCTGTTTTCACAGGGAAGCCAGGGAGGTAGGACTTCACTGAGCATCACCTTGGTCTACAAAGTCTCCGAGGTTCAACTGCCAACTGAAGAAAGGCAGCACAGTCACCCCTAAGCACAGAGAGAACCAAAAGAAGCCACTAAGAATATTTAGATCAGTAAATTTGACAATAGTAGATAAAGGAAACATACATAAAAGGGCACCAAAAACTGAAAAAAAGCATATCAGAAAATAATATATATATGGATTAAAGAGGTAAACACACATTTGATGATGAAAATAGAGGGATAGGAGGTGGGTAGAGAGGCCTTAAATTTTTGAGAAGATAAGTTGAGGTGTTGTTGAGGCAGGGGACAGTGTTTTTTTGTGAGGTAGAGGCTTTGATGGGGGCAAAGGGATTGAAATTTCCGAATGTGGGGTGTGTGTTCGCTTACAAATGACTGGTTTGGTTTTTCGAGATGAAGCCAGCCATGGGCATGGGCAACGTAGAGTCCGGACTTGCTTACAAATCGTGGTTGCCTTTTCGAGCGGCCAGCCACCTTTCTGAAGAGAAGACAGGAGTTTTGCTTAGTCACTATTACATCAGCAAGTGGCTACTTTTTGGGCTGACCCGTTTCCTTTTCGGGGACCAACGTCTATTGTATATATAGATGAGTCTTCCATGATGGGTGACATCCCATATAGGTCAGCCTGTTGGCACATGACTTCTGTGTGACATTGCTCTTCCTGGGCCAGTAATGCTGCCCATACTTGGTCATCACCAAATGCTTCCCCTTCCAGCTGCCCCTCTTCAAGGGGTTCTTTAGGGTTGCAAGAACTGGGACATAACAAGATATGCCTAAATTTTATCAATGGAAAAAGGGAGTTTTCCATCCAGTGACAGGTCATGTTTAAAAGAATTGCATAGACACTTTTCTGTAGAATACTCCCCATCTGTCATCCACTCATTTTAAAGTCTTAAAACATCTGTTTTCATATTCTATACTCAATTAGCTACCAACTGGACCTTAATACACAGAACTTTTATGGGGTCTTTGAAAAATCATGAACAATGAGATTTATTTGCACATGTTGTGCAATACTTTTGACCACCACTGTACTGTATGGAGATTATTGGAATGCAAAAGGCTTGGCAAAAAGTCTCTCTGTTATCTACAATCAGTCTGTCTACAATCCCGTACGGTCCTCTAGTACACGCTTCCGGCGATCATCGATTATCCCTTCCAACCTCAGTATCTCCAGCATTCTGCCGAAGTTAGGCGTTCCGAGACCTGTGACCTACAGAGCCCAGGGTCATCCAACATCGAAAATGAACAAGTAACAAGTCTGATGGGACGCACAGGATCCCATTCAGTGGTGGCAGAGAATCCAGGGGTGCCGCAGCCCGGATTCGAGCCAATTGTGATGTCGTTGAGAGCTAAGAAGCCACCCGCATACAACCAGGGGTTGAGGAAACCGAGCGGGTGCCGACCTCTCGAAATCAGCCAGTCATTAAGCAGCGATATTACGCCCGCCACGACCTGTAAATTGGCGGTCAGCTAGGTGCTCAAGGGCGGATGACCCAGATAGGAGGGAGGAGGGAGAGACGCACAGGCACCGCGGCGCTTGTTCCACTCTCCATTCGCTCGCCCCCCTTGAAGAAGAACCGGAATTTGGCAGCCTGCGCGGCGATGTCGGGGATGCCGCGACCAGAAGCGCTGCATCAAGTACAAAGTACGAATAAGTTAGATCAGGTCACAGAGGCGAACGCACTTGTAAAGGCCTTTATGCTTGCTGCCGAGGTCCTCGAGGAAGGCGGACACGGCCAGCTGCTGGTAAGGGGGGCGCTCAAAGTAGTCCGAGAAGCCGCCGCCGGAGAAACTCGCTGCGATCTCCGGCTCGTACTTCGTCGTTCCGCCGACGACGGTAACAAAGGGACCTGCAAAAGCGCGGCGATGCGGTTATCGTCCTGGACACACACTTGTGTACTACTTCCAATCAGAGAAAAAATGCCACACGTACAGGTCGCGGGAAAGTTGGGCATGAAACGGATAGAGCCGTCGTTGGTCACGCAGTTCCCCTCGCCGACGCCCCCGTTACCACTCGAAATGAGGATGCTGACGCCACGCGCGCCGAGCTGAGCGAACAGGTCGCACACATATATTGCATACTGCTTCGAGAGAGAATTCTCTTCAAGGCGGTTGTACGATATGCTGATCGTCTGAGGGACGCTCGGTTGGTCAATCATGTAGTCGAGCCAGGAGATGAACCAGTCATCTGACGGCCCTCGGCCGATGCTGTAGTAGGTGTGACGAGTCGGGTATGCCATGGCCTCAGCGTATTGGATATCTAAGTTCGCCTCTTCGTGTGGGTCGTTCGGGTCGTACCCCCCATCGTTTGCCTCTTCGACGGTGTACGTCGCGTCCGCCGCGTCGGAGCGGTATTTGAGCATGAATGCCATCAGGTCAGCCGGGTTCGGATAATCACCTAGAATCCCCACAACCCCAATGAAATTCCGGTCCGTCGCAGTGGGTGTATAGGTATCTGTATCGTACAGCCAGCGCAGGATCGACGGGGTGATGTAATCGATATTTACGCGGCTAGACGGCATTATAACGGGTTCTCCAGATGCTAACTTCACTAGCCCCCCTGCCACTCCGCCAGAGCGATTCCGTGGTTTTTGCCACTGCGCGGGCAGGGGGACAAATGATGTCGTCGGCACCACAGTCAGCACGTGGCGGTGCAGCACCGCGGGAAGTGCATAGCCGATAGTGCGGACAATGGTCTCACTCCTCTCGACGTGTCTGTAGAGCTGGTATGATGCGCCGAGGAGAACATTGGCTTGGGCCACAGACACGCCTTTGAGCATCAGTGTGTTGCCGCCGTGTGTCATGGAGACGGACGAAGAAGGTACACCATGGTATTCGAGCCAGGAATTCACGAGCTCGAGCGTTTCTGTGAGCGGGGCGACAAGCTCAGTTACCTGCTCCCTAGACAAGTGTACACCATATCTGCACCAGAGCAGTGGCACATGTGAGTACGTGCGTGAGCAAAGGAATGGAGGACGTGCTTTGGATGCCCGGGGCTGCTGACCCCGTAGAGGGCGTCGACCAAGGCGTTCTCATGCCGGGGCTTGAGCGCAATGTAAAGGCTGATTGTGGTGTCTGAAGGAGGGTGGCCCAGGCTCTCCCAGTTCTTTGGGACAGCGTTCCAGGAGTGTTTGGTATAAATGTCGTCCCAACATGGTGAGAGGGGCTTTGCAAGGCTGCCCAGGAGGCCAGTAGCAAGGACAGAGAGTACAAAGACACAATAGTAGCGCATGATGACGGAAGATGGTGACTATGATGAGTTGAGTTCGTGAGGTGAAGGTGGCCCGATGCTTCATAGAGCCGAAATGGTTGGGTGTGAGAGCTTTTATGGTTCATTCTTGCGTGGGAACAGAACTCTGGACTTGAGGGCCGAGGTAGAAGCGAGCATGCCGCGGGTTGCGTTGGCCCGGGGTCTTGATGCACACGACCACTGACTGGGACGGGATTGGGCGAGGATGAAGATCAATATTACGGGCGCTATTCGAAACAAGGGTCAACGGTGCGTGATCGCTAAGGGCCGCACCTAGATGAGGGTTCCGGGAGCAAATGTTTGTTGCCGGACACTTATCGGCTGCTGTTCCAGGCCCAGGACAATCTTCCCATGGACGCATTCTGGGCCAGATCCGAGATAGAAGTGGCCATGGCTCCTTGAACCCAGTAGGAAGTCGAGTGAATCAAGGCAACTACAAGGGTCATGGAATTTCGTAAAATTGATGGACATGGCCCGTTTCGAGGGGCATTGAAAGTAGTTCGAGAAGCCGCCAGCGGAAAGCTCGCCGCGACCTCCGGCAGGTCGTCGGTCGTTCCATCGATGACATTACGTAACCCGAGGACCTGCAAAAGCGCGGTACTACTGTACTTTTGCAGGTCATAGACATGTTTTAGAACGACAATTTAGCAATTTATGTTTCGCGATTTTCAATGGGTAATAGAATTATTTTATTTGGGTGATCATCAGCACCAAAAGTTAGGCTGAATTGCCTTGAGCGCAACATGGCGGTCGATCGTGGTGGCCATCCGTAATCGGGATCTTCAATTCCCCAGGGGTTTCTCAACTCAGGCAACCACCGGAAACCGGCTAAAAACCCAGAAAGTCGAAGACTTGGAAACTTTTGTCCCTTTTTCTGGAAACCCAGCCGGGGTACAGTATCCTGGACAGAAACCTAGAAAACCTACGAAAGTCAGGAAATATACACCAGGATAATACCTATGGTGTAAACAAGAGTATACTAGTCACAAGTTTCTGGGTTTCTAGTCTCCGAATTTCCAGAAACCTGAAAACCAGTGGAAACCAGCAAAAGCCCGGAATTTTATTTGCTAATTTGCTGATGCACTGCCGCCGGGTGGGCGACTCAAGCTCCCCCAGTTCTCTCGGACGGCGTTCCAGGAGTGCTTCATGTGCATGTCGAGGTGAGAGAGGCTTCACAAGCCCGTCAAGGGGAATGGCGCCAAGAATGGACAGCACAGAGATCAGTCACCAGAATGGTCAGACGGTAGCGCATAATTACTGGAGATCAGCGAGAGGGCATCCGGGATGGAAAACGCCGGAGATTCGGAGAGCTGTAAGGATTGGAATAGTTGGAGAGCTTTATGGAACTGAACTTTGGAGAAGCGGGCACGACTACGATTCGCCTCAATAGGATGCAAACCTCTGCTGGAAGGGAATTGAGAGTGAATTCCGACCAAGTTCGATATCACAGTGGCAGTGAGTGACGTGAGCTATACACTTCTCGTGTCCTATTAAGCACATCGACTGATAAATATGGCACGGCGGAGAGCGGAGGAGTCTTGGGGGGCACCAGCCAGTTTTTTTTCTAAAGATATGCGAAGGTTTAGGCCCCTGCTTTGGTGTGTACCCTGCCGTCCAGGTCAAAACGTCTAAAGTGACAGAACCACCTCGTGCGAACGACAATCGATGATCAAAGCCTTCATCTTCAGATCTTCAGACACCGCCGGCGTACGCTGCTCTTCGCACCTGGTTCACCTCCCTCACCACCGGCGATGTCTACCCGTGCCCAATTTTGTCCCGTTCGTGTTCCAGCTCGGTGGCTAAGCCTCCCAGAACAGCACGATGCCCTCGTGCTCGGGACCATAGGTCGAACCGCCCGCAAATCCGGAGCACGGGACGCGTCTGGCCTTGCGTCTGGCGCTGCTTGACGCTCTACCCGGGTTCATAGATCAACCCGACATGTTATTGGTGTTGATGAAGATCCCGAACACTCGCGCTGACATCGACGCTGACCCCTGACGCCGTCGCACCGGCTGATTCACAATCAGCGAGCGGCCTAAGACAATCATTCCCGTGAGCACGGCTCTGAATTTCCCGCCCGCATGGAAGGCGGTCCCTAAGTCATTGTAAGTCGAGGAAAGAGACGCGTATCCATCACCGGAACAGACCAACACACGGAACGCCACCGCCACCGCCACCCATGGGCACGCCGAGCCTGGACCCACGGTACTCTACCGGACCAGCGTTTCCGATGGTCGGAACCAATTAAAAAATACTCCACCATCTCAACTCCCCCGAGCGCCAGCGCTGGCATCGACATAGGCACTGCACCAAGCAAGTACTGTATCCCAATCAATACGTCTGCGCCTCGAAACCGAAACCGACACCGAAACGACCGAACCGCGAATTCATCCAACGGATTACTGTACTGTACTACCTTTACTGTACCGCTGCTGCAATAGTTACTGTAAGTCATAAGGTGGCCAGACCCTCCGGCATCATGAAGACCAAAAAGTCAATCCACATTGATGCCTTCTCTTCCCCTTCTGCTTCAAGTTCCCTAACGACCCAGCGCGCCGGCGCTCTTCCCCATCTGAAGGCTGGAACACAGCAACAACGACATGGCGTGATGCAACCATCTCATCAGTTCTCTATCCGTCGATCTCGACTTGTGCTGCTGTGTGATCCCTTCCTCCTTCTGGGTTGTTGTGCTCGTGCTTTTACTCGCACTATCACAGTGTTAGAAGTTCATTTCTTAATTGAACTGGGTAGTCTTGGTCGGAAGTCTGTTCTCTGGTGAGTGCTGCGAAACTCACAACCTTCAAAATGGGGCCCGGCAATCGATGGTATTTTCAAGTATGGTGGCTGAGCGCTGACAGCACTGACAGCTGAGCGTCACGGTCTGGATCCAAGTATGCTGGATAAAGATATAGTATATCCTGTTGCACTGTCCAACCTAGGCACCCTAAACAACCCTAAAGCACACAAGATAACACGCACTTGACATGTGGTGGTGGAAGATTCCACTTTCTGCCTTTTTCCTTTTCTAACTCATCGACTCAGCATACAATATCGTACATACAACCCATTTCATGCGCAGCAGAAAAAAAGGGCTAATAAAACAGTTGGAGAAGTGCCAGTGGGAACAGAGGTGGACGACGACAATGTACATGGAAAAGAAAAGAAGGGGGGAAAACGCTGGGGTGAAAATACAGCAGGGGTGTGGGTGACACGTCGACAACAAGAGACGAATGATAAGAGACGACAGGAAAAGTGAGGTAAAAAGACGCGAGCTGTGGGATAGAACAGACACAAGACACGACACAGAATGGTTTGCAAGGTACGTATTGGAAACAAAGTTATGTGATGTAACATGGGACAGGATGATGGTTGGATAGGCGTGCTCCGAGACGCCATGGGACGTAGATGGGTGGAAAAAAAAATACATAACACACCGAATTTCAGAAGACAGAACGCATGTCCATAGTTAGGATTTACCCTTAAGTGACTGGACCAGAGACCGAATACCAAACTTGTGCCCGTGACCATGACCATGCCCATGCCCGTGATTCGGCGGCGTGGAGGGTCCAGTAGATAACACCTTCGCTTCGGGCGTAAAGCCCATCTTCGCTAGCTTGTTCGCACGTGACACCGCTTGCGCGCGCTCGTTGCCACGGCGCGCAACGACGTCAACAGGTGATGGCGCCACGTAGTTAAATAGCTTTGAATCTTGCATTGGTTCAGTGACCACGCGGCTAAGCGGTACCCCTCGTCCGTAATCAGGATCAGGCGTGCGCGAACGGAAAGGTGGTGGTGGGGACGCGGTTACAACGGGTGCGGACTTTAGCAAGGTGATTGAAGGGACTGGAGGACTAGCTTCAGCATCGCTGAGATTCTCTAAGGATGGTGCGCGTGCAAGTCGCGGTGACTGTATCGGGGTGCGGACAGAACGGGTCTCAGTGGACCTGCGGGGCACTTCACTCTCAGACCACGCAGGCGCGGCTGACCGTGAACGATGGCGATTCTCGTGTACGTCATGATCAGACGAAGGAACGAGGTGATCTATGTGATGGAAGCATAAGCACACGTGATCATCAATACGGTTGAACCAAGATTAGACCCACCGTCACCCGATCTAAGCAAAATTTCACTTGTATGTGGATGGCGCACTCGCCCTCTCCAAGACAGTCCCACTTTGTAATCCGTGCTGAAATTCCTATCCATCCCCGCGGAGCCCACCCCAGATGTCGACCGTCGTGAGGGTGGCAGATCGAACGACGTTCTCCCAGCAGCGCTAGCACTGGCACTCCGCATCTTCCCACCCAGAAGCCGACGGTGTTCCCACGGCTCGGCATCGGTCGAGTCTAGAGCCGTGTTCTCGCTTACGTGCCGCTCAATGCGGAGCACCGCATTCGCGCTGCGTACACCCGTCCCACCAAGTTCTTCAGCCTCTTTGAACCTGCGCTCCAGCCGGAGGCTCTCGCCAAGAGCAGCAAGCCGAGCACTGAGAGGGATATCGTCGCCTTCGCGGGCAGTCAGGACCTGGCCCCGTGCAAGTGCCACGAGGGCCTCAGCCTGAGCGTAAGACGACACACTTGAAGCATCTAGGCTTGCGAGTGGCGGGGGTCGATTCGCATACACATGAGATTTTGCATCTTCGATAGCCGGGGGGAGGACTGCAGACAACGGTGCAGGGGTGCGGAGGCTCGCAGTAGACACCGTCGTGGCAGATAGGGTAGTGCTAAGTGAATCGCCACGACCGCGCACATCGCCGAGTTCAGGCGCCTCGTCATCGACAGGAACATCGAGACTGAAAGGGAAGTCCATGTCTTGCGTTGATGAGTCTCCCGCGATCATTCGGCTGCGCACGGCGTCCACACCGTACTCTTCGTCTTCGTCTTCGTCCTCATCCTCGCTCTCCTCACTGAGACGACCATCGCGCCCTGGGCTAGTGCCGAACGGTGCACGACCTGAGCTCTTACCGAGAGAATCAGAGGAGACATTTGGTTCGGAAGAACGGGAATGGGGGGAGCGCGAGGGTTGTGAAGGTTGTGGAGGTCTAGAGAGAGAAATCGAGACTGCTGGGACGCTGCCGCCCGTGGCGCTCGATCCGAATGATCCCCCGTTGGAGCGGATAATACCAGGGCGGACGGGAGGACTACCTTCTAGACCTAACCCACTGAGCCCCAAAGCGAGTGCAGAGGGCGAGGAAGAGAGAGGTGATGTTGGAGAGGAGGCGGTGTTGCTCGTGGCGGTACCCGTACTTACGTCGGGTGTAGCACCGCCGGGTGTACTGTGGGAGGTGAGTACCTCGGTGCTAGGTTTTCTGAAGATGTGTAGAAGTGAATATTTAGAACCGAGGCGTCGCGAATGGGGGTGATGGTTGTGTTCAGCGCCGTTTCCTGCTGAGCTGGGACGACGTGAACGTCTATGTGGACGACGCGTGGGTGGGTGTTCGTCAGTGGCCTGTAAAGAAGGGCGGCGGGAGGAGGAGGTAGGAGAATCGAGGGTTTCGGGAGGTGGCCAAGTGCAGTCTGGCAAGGCAGTAGAACCATCTTGAAGGGAGCTGCCTGGACGGAAGAGAAGCATGGCATTTTCGATCGAGCGCTTGACGCCTAGACGACGCATAACATGTGTAGTCATGCATTCTGGGCCCTCACATGCACATAATGAGCCGTGGCGCTCACGGCATTGAGAGATGGGCTCGGGGTCGTCAGGGGGGATGCCACCGAGAAGAGTCTCGCGCTCGACAAGGTCACGATCTTTGTTTGCGACCCAGTCACGAATGGCGTCGGCGCATGCAAGCCAACCGTTATGTCGGGCCAGAAGCTCAGGGGTAACACCACGTTTGTCGGAACGGTCCGGACGTGCGCCATGACGTAGAAGGGTGAGGACTACTTGAGTATGACCGTTTGCGGCGGCAAAATGAAGGGGTGTTGAACCCGTAGTGCCGATGATGGGAGCAGAAGGGGAGCGCGTCTTATCGGAGTAGCGACGAGGCAATCTGGAGCAATGCACAGAGGTGGGGAGTCAGCATCGAAGACAGATGGATGGCACGAAGGACATGGGGGTGACTGTGACGCCCCGGATCGCTGAGAGCACAGCTACGACGGAGGAGTTGGGGGAGAGGAGGGGGAGAAAGTCCTAGAGTACCAAGCGCATATACATTACCTTGGAGCGTTTACGTCTGCACCATTGTCTATCAACAATCTGACAACCATATCGTTTCCACCTGAACAGGCAGCGTGGAGAGGAAGTACGCCGTCGATTACCGAGTTGATGGGTTGGCCATGAGAGAGCGCATATTTTGCGAGACCTATATTTCCGGTCACTGCGGCAGAGTGTAAACCGAGATGTGGAACTGTTTCCCGTCATAAATGGTCCGCATTTAGTTTGAAAAAAAAAGGCAACGTACACTCGGTCGTGACATTGAACTTTGCCTCTGCCTTGTGAAATCTCGAGCCGTGGGGCATGGCTGAGAGAAAGCAGAAGAGGGTAGGGGAATGAGGTAGCAGAGGGGTGTGTAGAGGGTGTGGATATGGGTGTGGGTGTGGATGTGGTGGTTGTAGAAGAAGGAAGGTTATAGCATCCCGATTCAGTACGAGGTCGATGCGAGAGAGGAGTGAGGTTGGGTGAGCGGAGTGGAAGCGCGAGACAACGACCCATTTCACGGCCGGCTGTTGTGTTAATGCCTCCGTCACCGGGATCTCGGTTCCTTATTTGGCTTAATCGTTCCGCCGAGCTTCCATTTTGCTTTGATTTCATTACATATCCGGCCATCCTTCTGCTCTTTTTGATCCCGATCACCATCACCGCCCAGTTCACTGCGGCTGCCATTCTACTGTAAACGATCTACTGACCCACAGGGCCGCGGTCTACTCCCGATCCCCAGGCGGGTTATCTCCACACCACACACCTGACATCTTTCACACCCGATTCTTTCCTTCGGGTTTTATTATTATACCGTATTCATTATTTTGATTGTTCTCTTCCACACCGCGCAATTGTCAAATCCCACTCAGGTCCATCATTTTCTTGGCCCCACCGCACACCACAACATATTTCGTTTCGATACAGTGGCCCACATCCAGTGCAGAGAACTCACTCTTGCTGCTACCCAACGCCACCCGGATCAATTCCTCCCCGAGCTCCCCGTGCCCGTACTTTCCCTGTCCTTTTCCTTATGCTCCACACTCCCTACCGCACTCCGTATCTGCCCATATATACCCTGTACATCATTATTCAATTGAACAAAAATCACACGCATGCGTGCTTCGCAAAAGACGTGGATATCTAAGGTCCCTTTCAGTCTATAACCACCTGATTGATTGGCCAACTAAGCAACGCATCGCATCATCAGACGATTTGCGCGGTTATTTGCAGTGCCACTTGGCCCATCCAACCAACATGACGGCTCGCCAGGCACCCATGGCCAGCAGGGCATGGCGGCTGGAGGGATCTCATATGGCCTCGTCAGCAGGATTTCCAAATAAGGAATCCCACCAACACCGCAATCCATTCGTCCCGAAGTCGCCTGTTCGGCTTGCGTAGCGAGTTCTGGAATTAAATACCGTACTTGGGAGGGCTCTCGGGTGCGGTGTCAACCGGTATGAAAACTAGGGGCGAATGAGCGCAGATGAGTGAAGTTTACGGGTGTGCGGGCGTAGAGCTTAATCGCGACATTTTCGCCTGTACTTATCCTGAATTAACGGCCGGTGTGCTAGCCGTAAGCCAGTGACGTCTCTGACGCGCGTACTGTACGATCACAGATATCCTTGCGGAGAAAAGAGAAAAACAGCCACCGTTGCCCAGTTGCCAGCATCCTTGCTCGCTCGCAGCTCCAATCTATCCACATCAACCTTCTTTTCGTCTTCCCAATCCGAAGATCTCCGTCAAGTAAGCGCTATCTCTCACCGACTGGTGGTGGGTGGTGGTGGGTGATCAATTAATCGATCAATCAAATCTCCGGTTCGCCCACCTTGAGCAATTCGGGGATACGCGCACAGGGTGGGGTCGGCGGCCAGTGCGCAAGGCCCTAGGTCAACAAACCCGACGTGATCGATGAACGGGTTTCTAGTAATTGCGAACAGCGGTACAGTAGTGTGTGTATTCGACTGTTGTGCTGTGGGTTTTCCTCCAGCAATCCACTATTCGTCAGACATTTCTTCGTTCGGACGTTTTCCGCACAAGCCGATCAGAACTGCGTCTTATTTTGTTCCCGATTGTTGTTGTTCCTTAAATTGAGCGCCGGAATGGGAAAATCGGTCGGTGGTAGCTGCTGCCCCCAGTAGGTGTTGCACGTCGGCTGAAAACGTCGTCTGACACGTCGCAGCGCTTCTCTTTCCATAGGAGTACATCATTCATCGTGGCGAGATGCAGAAATACGGATCTGACAGACAAAGGAAAACACATCACAGATCGTGTATCTCTCACGAGGTCTAAGCGACCCGAAGTGTTCTCCATTTACGACGCTTGCGGTAACAAGATAGCGCGAGAATCGAGATCGGGCTAACCGTCCTCTTGACCGACCTCGCCTGCGTGACGTACCGTACCCCGCAACCCAAGCCTTATGACGACACCGGGTATCGACATTTATGGACACGCATACCAAGGCTCAAAGCCGAAAAAAAAGGAAAAAGAGAAAGAGGGGCGGGGTGTTGTGATCTCATCCCGTTCTTATCTCCCCAAAACCCCACACATGCATTCTCCTTCAGCTTCATCCATTAAGGAAGCACCCAAATAAAAAGAATTACGGTATTGTATGGGGAAGCAAAGAAGTCAGCTTGCGCAAGCTTGGCATTTGACCGGGACCCACGTCTCGTTCCGGATTGAGGAAAGCCCAGTGGAAGCCCATACGCACCATAATCCGCGTGACCAGAGGTGCACATGTACATACAGCACGGCAAGAACTTTGTCCCGTCTGCCCCCCTTCTCTTGTCCAACATACTGGTGCACTTGGGTGCACTGGTATAGGTGTGATGCTTGCTGTGCTGTTGGCTAGCTGTTACCTAGTTCTCTCTTGTTCTCATTTCTCGTTCTCACTCTCGCCGGCTCCATGCGTAAATGCGCGGCCCATCGGACACATGCCAAATAAAAGTGTAAGATAATGCGAATAGAGAAACTTGAAGAGGTGGGGGTGGGTGCAGGGTTCTTGATTAATACAGTAGGGGTTATTATCTTGGTAAGCACTTGGTATCTGCCGCCCCTTGTCAACGGACGACAAGCACATAGCTCAAAATATCGGCGGGCTCTGGAGTCCTCGCAGTCCTAGACCTGGACCCATTCCGAATCAAAGATCTTCATCGGGGCCTTAGGGGAGGTCGCAGAAATGCTTGCGGACCGATGGACCGATGGACCGACGGATGCGCGGACGGCGCGGACAGTGCGAGTGCTGTGGAGCGGACTCGGAGCGGACCGCGTACTACGAGTAATGAAAGGAAGAACTTGCAAGCTAACGGCCCTCAGCTCAGTTCCCTGGTGCTGCGCAGTTTTCTCTGCATCGCATCAGCGGTATCAGTCTACCAAAATAACGGCCTGGGCTACAGCAGGGACGGCAGTCGCCCGTCGGCCCGAACCCCGAAGTTGTTCCATGGCGGCAGTAACTCAGATGGTATCGTCGGTGGGGGAACTGGGTTCCTGGACCTTAGGCATCAGGCCTCAGGCTCGGGGTCATACTGCTGGCGCTGACGTCGTTCCAGCAGTCGCCACGTCGGACTGAGCGACGACATGATCCTGGGATAGGCGACGACATCATTCACTGGCACCGTTCCCCTGCGGCTGGGTTTATGCGGCTATTATGCGATCCATTGGTGACACTATCCAAAGCTACTACTACTACTAGTACTACTACTACTACCACCAGTGGTGGCGGTGGTTACAGATACAGTACCCGTTTGTACTTCTCAGCACCTGGTGCTGGCTCGGACTTTCAAGCTTCCCAGTCCAGTCATCCGAATCGGAGTCGGCGGAGGGGACACGGCGGTCAAGTTAGGAACACTGGAAGTTTTCTCCACTTACTGGCAGGCTCCACCGCCGCACTTACAGGCTTGCCTGTGGGTATGAACGTGGACGAAGATTCAAGCTGGGAACTGACCCGGCGAATGAGTTCAGACCGTCTGACAGGCCTGAGGAGCCCATCGGCCAACAGTTCCCCCTAACAAGTTAGTATATGCCACGGGAGTTGATTCGGTGTAGGTGCCGAACTACGGGGCCGCCCGTCGCCCTTTCTTTTTCCCTTTTCTATGACCCACCATAGTACTCGCCCACTATTACTTTTTCTCAGACTTGCACTCCGACTTGAACGGCCCCGTCTCCCGCCTTGCTTTTCCGAAGGAGGCATGAGGTCCGTCGGCTGGAGGTCCGTCGGGTGGGACTCGCCAGTTCCGGCCGAGTGTTGGTATTCGAGCGGCAGACTCGGGGGAAAGGAGGGGGAACGGCTCGGATCTCGGTATGGTTGCACAGCGCTTGGCTTTCTGCAGCACCTAGCACTGGCACTGGAAGGCGTCTTCCATCGGTTTGACTTGCGTGGGAGTCGGTGTTCCGAAGGTGGAGTGTAGATGGGTCCCGCAAGGATTCTGATCACTAGTCTGGTACCAGGAGTCACCCCTCTCGAGCCACGACAATGGCAGATCGAGAGCACGTACGGGGGTGCTCGTGGTGCGTCGCAGCGTCTCAAAGTACGCCATGGCGCCAGTCGAGATCCTGCTTCCTCTGGAGCGGAGGAGAGTGGGACGAATTCCCCCTCTCTCCTTTTCACATGGCGCCAGCTCGCGCACACGGGAGTGAATTCCGAGAAGCCATGATAGATAGGCTGGCTGGGTACGGCCAGAAGTCGCGAGCGTGGCTGCTCGAGTCCGCGGAGAAGGCCTCAGGGATGCACATCTCAGCACGGCGCGGCGGTAGTGGGCCTCTTCTTCCCTCCCCCAATTTGCGACGCCCCGACTGATCCGTGGTTAATGGAACGCAACTATCTGATGATAAAGGTGTATAGCATCTCATCAACTCCGAGGCGCGATGTTAAACGGACAGTGCGATCACTCGACGTCGCTGCTGTTGTCGTTGTCAAGCGGACACGAGGCCATTGATTGCTATTATAGTTTTTGCTTAGATTACAGTTTGAGTTGTCACTAGGGATTTAGTTACATCTATCTATCCAATACGAACTGATCCGTCTCCGTTGCGTCGGGTTATGACCAGTAAATCATAGCGCCGAGAACCAAGAATAATGGGCATGGGAGAAGAGAAGAGAAGAGAATGTTTGGGTCTTCTCGGATTCAAGTACAAAGATATAAGATATCAGATTACAAGCTCCGCAGTTTGGAGGTTTTCATTGACGATGCTCGCGCGGATTGTCCCAAGCGTGTCCGCCATAGCACGTGTGTCCTACACAAACGACGACGACGACCAAAATAGCGCTATCGCATTGAGACGTGTAAGTCGATAAAGAGAGAAATGGACGTACGATCGCAGTCGTGAGGAATGTGTAGACACGACGTGGCTCAGGAGAATGTCTCCGCGCGATTTCTTGGAACTGCTTGCGGAGGTCTGTGCATATTGCGTATGGCGTGATGTGAGTCCTCCGCCAGTTATGATGCGAGCGAAGACGTACACTTGGACGCTGTTGGCATGTCATTTGCGCGGTCGCCGTATGTGGAGATATACCGTCTCATCGAGACACCGCGTGCGAGTTTCCTCTCAAGGATATCGCACTTGTTGAGGAAGAGAACAAGTTCCACCTGCGTAACGTAGCTCGTTAATCCCCTCGGAATAGATCGTAGCACAAGATAAGAACGACGACCGAGAAATCAATTACCTTGGCTAGAAGCTTGGATCTACATATCGTGGTCCAGAATTTGATGCTATCCTCCAATCGATTGAGGCCTCCCTCACCCTCTATTTTCTCATCGAACACGGATATTGGAGCAAGGAAGATGATCGCCTGTACATCCATAAAATATGGGTGCCATGAGCCACGCTGGAGAACAGTTAGCCGTTATCAGATAACGGTTATTAGGACCCACGTGACTTCGTGAACCGCTAACGTCGTAAAAAATCCACTCGTGTCCTGCTTCTTGCCCTTGACCAGAAAGTCAACAAAAAGTCAACAAATCCATGTTGCCAGACAACACAAAACGACGCGCACCGGTCTCAAATAAGAAACGATATTCCTGCACACCCATTGTCCGTAGACGCGCGCGAACCACGTCGTCATCAGTTGGTTCGTAACCCCGATGCGCAATTCGATAGAGGTCGTCCAAAAAGCTTTTGGGGAGAGCTCAGTGTAAGACCCCGCAACGTAAAGGGGTAGCTCACAATCCAGACTTATCCTCTAGGCGCACGTCACGTACTTCCAGCGCAGCGCGGACACCATCGTCTCCCCATAGCGCGGCGATGTCATCACGGGACATGAGGATGACCTCCAGCGCCTCGTCCGCGGGCGAGCGCCGCCCCGGACTCTTCGCCCGCTGCTTTGCGCGACCGAGCGCGGCAGCCCAGCCACTTCGCGAGCGCACGCAGACCTCCGCTGGCCGCCGAAGGATCCCTGCCTCGGAGGCTGGGTGCACCTCCTCGCCCTCGGCGAGCCCAAGATGCGTCTCGAGGTCGCGCTGCACGCGGCGCAGCGGACTGAGACGCATCCGGAGGAGGTTCACCCGGACGGCGGTCTCGGGGGCGTGTTCGAGCGCATTGAGGATCGTGTTGACGGAGCGGACGAGATTGAGATGGATGACGGTGCGCCATGACATTCTCTCTTCCTCCCATGCCTTGCGGGCGTACGACATTTGGAAGACTGCGTAATGAGGAGATTAATTGAGTACACATCCGCATCGCGCAAGGTGGACCCGGAAGGACTTTTTACCGTCGTGGACTTCCCTGCGCCAACGCGAGCATGCATACCGAGTTAGTTAGTCCGCGGTGACGGGA
Source organism: Lactarius psammicola (assembly GCA_025769895.1). Lineage (NCBI taxonomy): Eukaryota > Fungi > Basidiomycota > Agaricomycetes > Russulales > Russulaceae > Lactarius > Lactarius psammicola. The sequence goes on along the minus strand of WTXK01000033.1, from coordinate 185,632 downwards.
GTAGGGATGGCGGACGCACCACTCTCCGTCTGACCTAGCATAAGCACCTTCACTGGAACCTTCTTGCGCGAATTCGCTTGCTTCTCCAATTTGATCTGTTCGTCGATGCGTTCGCTCACGCGCCGCGCCTCGGTTTCTTTGGCTTCGCGCACGGCACGGTGCTCTGGCGTCTCATCCACCGGGGGCGCCAGGGCCCGAGTAAGCGGATCTAATGACTCATCCGAAACCCGAGTCAGAGTAACCATCGATCACAACGCGAATCGTGTGCGGGGATGGTCTGAAGCACGACGTTGTGACCGTGGAGGGGCACAAGCAGGGTGAATGGAGGGAGAAGCTTGTCAAGGCTGCCTCGAGTTTTCGTTAACGTTTTATGTATCAGACACCCGTTTGGCAGTGATCGAGGCTGCATCACCGGCGCTAGTAGCGCCGAAGAACCCAATCGCTGGGCGGCTCGCCGAGATGCAACCGCGTCCCGCAATGGAAAGGGTACGCCTGGCATGCTCGCTCGAGTCCATTCCGTTCCTGGTGGCGGCGTATATGTTGGGATCCCTCGCGTAGGGGAATGCCACTTGTCTTGTCGTGTATCTGTCATCCCCATATGCGAAAGGCTTCTGGGGCTTCTATCCACGACCACTCTTTTTTTTTTTTTGCACAAGCCATGTCTACCGCCGACACTAGCCAGTCACTCCGGCGTTTAGAAAACTAAAGTAATTCATAATAAGCTCTGTTGAGTTTCCTCTGACCCTGACATGTGCGACAGTACTATACCAAAACGCAACCCATAATTGGGCCTGAATTGGCTCGAGCGACGATGATTGGCTGTCAGCGGCAACACTAGCTCAACCAATTGGGATGCGGCACGCTGTTGCCGTGACAGCAGCGTCGCAGCAGAGTAGTCATGACCAAGCAGGGGTGCAACCAAGCAGGGGTGCAACTTCCCATGTTGCGCTGTAAGTTGCCTAGTTAACGGCGCCAATAGCGACCATGCCATGTCCGCGTGGTTGTATATTCCCGTTTGCAACGGATCGGGCTAAGGGATGCAATTCCGATTTTAATGAGTTTCTGTAGTGGAGATGCTCTGGGCCGTCAGAAAGTCAATGGGACGGATTACCGTAAGCGAGGCAACGAAGTACTTAACCATATCGGTCGAGAGAACTATGCCCAGACTTTGTGTCGTGTTTTCTTTTGTCTTTTTTTCGACCATCGCGCCGAAGAACTTGTACTCTTAAGCATGGCCGTGGATATTTTCTCTGAATCGAGCACAGAATTACTCGTACATCGTTAAAAGCTTGAATAAAAATAAACTAACACAAAAGGTTCAGAATGAAGTGCGTCTTGGCTACGCCCATTTACTATTCGGTACCGTATGGTGAAACCATGGTTGCCTCATGGAACTTTGGCATTTTTTTTTAGTTTGCCGTCATCAAGACTCAATTGAGGAGCATGATCTAGGGTATGCCAAATGCCCATCTAATACAAGCGTGCACCCCACGTGTGATGTGATTGTTACCAAAAGAAAGAACACCAAACGAAAGGGGCGTGGCTGAATTCTGGAGATGCATGAAAGAGGCGCATTGGGAATCAACCTACCAACGAACAACCGAGAAGCCGCGCCAGTGCATATCAGCCTTAGAGTTTCGGGTGTCTACAGTCACTTGCCCTTTGTCCGTGGACCAACAAGGACGTACCCGACGTGCTACGGTATTTATGAGTGCGCCAACAGCACGATATCTCCCTAAGTCACTCAACTCCTAAGTCAGGGTTTTTCGCTTTTGACGATATAAATGGCTACTTCGATTAAGAGCGCCATCAACTGTATGTAACACTGGAAGAGTCGGAAATGAGGCGTTAATAATACGGTGACGAGCAAGTCAAAATTTTAAGGAGAAACGTTGCTATCAGAGGACAGCGGAAGGACGAAAGCACGCAACTTCTACGACCATGATGCTTCTTGACCGGACATGCACAAACTGTAAATAGGATGCGCACATCGAATTAAAAAAAAAACTAGTGCTTATTATCTGCGCAGTTTTTTCTTTCATGAAAGAAACGTGTGTTTAGTGAAACATGTCGCAGCAGTCGGAAAGAAGTTGAACGCTGTGGGCTGCATCGGTAAAATTGCCACTGGACACGGGTTGTTGGGCGCCAACACCTAATCACCGCTCTTACCCCTGCTCATATTGCCGCTTTTCTTTGTGGACTTGGTTGACAATGTCGCCGGAATCATCTACCTTGAGCCCTCATGAAATGTTCGACCACGCACCAGAGCAAGTCCAAGCGCCTGCAAACACCCGCGTTATTCTCGTGGGCATCGGGTATGTTATTTATGCACAACTTACTACCTGCATATAGTTCGGTGCATCCAGTCTGATCAATCAAATCACCATCGCAGTGGCGCCACCTGCTCTGGCAAGACGACGCTTGCGAAGCATTTGCGTAACATTCTTCCAGACAGCTTCATCATCCATCAAGATGTACCGTACCGTGCTCCACTACACTTCTCTCGCGCTGCCGCGTCATGCGGCTGATCCGACTCGTTTCCGCTTCTATCGCTCACGCAGGATTTTACCCCGGTACGCGCCAGCTTCAACGCCGCTCATTTTGCTCTGATTTAAAATGTCTGATTCGGCACAGCCCGAAGCAACTTTACCGATACACCCCACATTCGGACAGGACTGGGACTCCGCCCCGACGGCGATTGCTTGGCCGCGCCTGCGCGCGTTCCTACGCACCGTCAAGCGCACTGCACGCATACCGGATAACCACTCCTCGCACGACCACCTAAACGAACAGAAGCCCGTCCAGCTGGGTGAGTCTCTCGCTGCGCGCTGCAAGGAGGAAATTGCACGCGTGCAGAAGGAGGTCGAGGCGGCGTCTGGCGTGCGCGTCGTGTGGGGACTCGTGGATGGCTTCTTATTGTACTGGGATCCGGTACGGTATATCTCGTCTGCTGTCCTGATAGTCGCGGTGCCTCTCGCCTCGCAATTTGACCGCACCTCTTCTACTTCATAGGAGGTCGTTGATGCCCTCGACGCTAGGATATTCATTCGTGTGCCGTACGATGTACTCAAGGAACGGAGGTCAGTGCGTTCGGGATATGCTACCGCCGGTAGGTTCTACAGCGGCATTTGTTTCGAGGTCGTGTCCCTTATGCCCTTCCTTCCTCCTTCATCCTCGTCCACCCTCGCCCGTCGGCTTTGACCTTGTCGAGAACAAATGAATTCAGAGGGTACATTTTGGAAGGACCCGCCTGGATATTTCGAGAACCTCGTTTACCCCGCGTATACCGACGCGCATCGTTCCATGTTCGCAGTATGCCTTTCCCCGTTCCTCTCGAGCCGAGGTGCATGAATTAATAGAAACACAACAGGACGGCGATGTCGAGCATGGCTCGGGGTTACTCCCCGGCCTTGTGGTTATCGAGTCCTCGCAGCTGAGTATGGATGACGTGGTCACACGGTGCTGTGAGGAGCTCGTGACGGTGCTTCGCCGATCCGTTAATAACAAGATAGGGGAAGCGTAGCATTGGACGTAGACCCGAAATTAAACTCGATAACTCTTGAATCAGGAAAAGATGAGCCCAGTCAGTCGGGGAAGCCATGGATTTTCAGAATGGAGTATCTGCGAGTCCCGTGCTGCCGCGGGTGTTGGTAAACTTAGCACTTGGAACTTAGCACTTGGGGCGCTGTCTGTCTCCCGAAACTGGACATCTCTCCCCCAGCTTGAAGATACACGAGGCTCACTCAAGGGTAGGTCCGTCCCTGGTGGTCAAGGAGACCATTTCTCCTCTAAAAAGGAAGAGTATGTCCTCGGATGAGCTCGTTCCTAATTCGATTGCGTGCGAAGCGGCGGTATATGGGACCTGACCTAGTGACGGACGGTAAATGGAGGTGAGAGGGCCCTCTAATTCTTAGAGGTTCCTGTGGGCATCACGAACTACTCACATTACGCCTGTTCCCACCCAATGTCGCGTTATGGCGAATTGAGTGGGCGCGCATGCAGTTTGAGTTCGAGCGAGCTCCGTGAAATAGCGCCCGACTCGGATCGTACCTGACCTCCGCTAACCGTCGTCGGCCCAGGACGACGTGACCATGTCATGCAGTTCACTGGCTCTCGGGTATGCGCGGACAGTGCAATAAATGTTTGTTACGCGGCTCTGGCTCTTTCGATGTCTTCGGGTCTCTCCGATGTTGCACGTTATTGTTATTTGCCAGAGCGGCGCATGAGCGTGATCGTCCTGGAGAGTAGTGTGCTTCGAGCAGCCTATAGGCTGTGAGGGGTTCCCAAGACAATTACGGTGGGGCGCCCACTGCCGCAATTCCGGTGCGAATACTGTATGTGCCTACAGTGTACGGCAAGGCACTCATCGCGGTCGTCGTGCCTGTCTACTACCGTCATGCTACGTCATCGGTTCGCGGGTGTAGTAAAGGAGAGGAGTCTGTTGGCCCTGAGAGTCTTTGTTTGCGGTCGGCGACCGCCTCGGTGCTTATAAGCAGTGTGCACCTTCCCTGGTCTCAAGTATGGTATAGGTTCTTGCGGTGTTGATCTCTCAGCGAATTGTGGAATGTGTAAGACGTGTTTCAAGCCATCGTACTGACACTGTAGACATGTGGGTTTGAACGTCCACCATTAGCGCAACAGGCTCCGACGCTAATGAGAATGGGGTGACAAGGAATACGGACCGTAGTCAACAGGCAAAATTTCAAGCCGTTGAAGCTTCAAGCCCCAACACTGTAGTACGTCCCAGTACGTCTGCAAGTGCCAGTGGCGCTGTGCATTGTGCACTTACGTATTTATGTCGTGCCGCGTATGTCGTGCGTCGACAAGTGGCATCGTTTGGTCCATACGTATGCTATAGTACGCATCTATCATAAGAGGGCTCGTGTCATCTGCTTCAGTAGCCAGTCACCAGTGGGTGCTAGTCCAGAATTAGGCCATCACGAAATTCTGTCAAGTCAGTATTGCGGGGGTAATACAATAGAGTGTAGATGGAAAACTGATGATGAGCCGATGGTGAGGACCAAACAAGCGCAAGCGCTGGCACGTCTACGGCGGAACCGGCGTACGCAGTACTAGTACAGTACACGTAACTCAGTACAGTGTTCTCGTTCGCGTCGTGTCATGGGTTCGTGTTACAAGGGAGGCGCCCACCATGGGCGCGCGAAGAAAAATTAGAACGAGCCACCGGGACGGATGCGCCTGCCAACACGCGTCACTTTGATTCTTGTCCCGCACCTTGCACCTCGCAAGCCTCCTCGCACATTTCCAAAAGGCCGCTCGTTCAACTTCCCCACCCCATCCCTCACGGTCCGCGCAGACGCGACTACAAACGGCGCTACAAAATGTCTGCATCAATACCTCAAGCTCCACCGGCCAGCGCCATCACCAGCACCGGTCCAGCCGATCCAAGTCAGCCGCCCCCGCGCCCAGCTGACTGCCTCTCGTGCCGCATCATTGGAACAGGCGCGCTTGGTGCGACGGGGCTGTACGCTATCAACCAGGCGCGTGCGCATCAGCCCGGCTCGGTTATCGGGAAGCGTATCATGGCGGGCGTTGGGGTGCTGTTCTTGCTCGGGAGTGTTGCGCGTTGGCGTGCGTGAGGTGCTTGCTTCGCTGACCGACTATGTGCTACCGCTGCGTGCGAACCTGTTTTCATCATACATATCGTCTAAGACGATGACCTGGTGCGCTTCTTTCATGCACATTTTCAAACGCTTGCTAATTGGTTCGCCTCTTGATACAAACTTGACTAGTTGGCTGTCTTGTTTCGGTGTTGCGTAGGCAGCGCTTTCACTCCCCACGCCTGAAAATGAATAGAGTACAAAAAAACGAAGTTGAAACGCAGTCCGAATAATTGATCTATCTTATTAATTCGTTTTGAAAATGGGAGACGATCCCGAAACCCTCCTCACTGTATCCGCAGTCGCACCTAGAGGTGCTCGGGCTCGTCAATTCTTGTCTTGAGCACCACGGCGCCTTCCTCGTCCGTCTCGGTGATGCACGGCGGCAACATACTAATGCTCATTAGCATGTCCGTTACCCAAGAAAATGTTCTCCTCGATGCGTCATACCAGGCTCGTCCAGACAAATGAGACCGTTGACCAACGACGGCTCCGTCCAGTTTGTCCCCCTCTTCCCCTCAACCCGTACGTGTTGCGTTTTTCTCGGCTTGAAGGTAGTACACAAGTGGTCGTTCACCATGCCACCACGCCCTCGCAAGTCCTTGGGTTACTGCCATCGGGGGAACGACGGACGACCTTCCGGAGGCCGCCGCGAGCCTCTCCGGCGGCCGCTTCTCGAACTACTTTCAACACCCCAGCTACCAACAACAAGCCGTGTCCACCTTCCTCCAGCACCTCGGCAACCAGGATCAAGGCTTTTGCAAGTGCGTTCGCTTCCGTGACATGGTCTAAGCTATTCGTACTTTGCAATTTGAGCAGTGCTTCAGGCCGCAGCATCCCCAACATCACCACACAGGCCCTCCGATTCTGAATCTTCTTCAATGACAACTTACTCGTCCTCGGTCGCACAGCTTACAGGTCGTGCGGGCATAATCTCGCTGTTTAATGTCCACCTCTTTCGAAATGCCGCTTTCTCGGCTTTCTCGACCCCTAGTTGTACCGCAGCGGCCTCGTAAGCTTCGACGACATCAGAGGGCTCGAACCCGGGCTGCATCACTGATGGAACCTCTGCCGTCGAAGGATGGGATCCTGTGAGATTCACCAGACTTGTTGCCCCTTCACGTTCGACGTTGCATGACTCTGGGCTCCATAGGTCATACGTCTCGGGACACTTGACCTCGTGGAACTGATAAATATATGAGTAGTAGAACTTTTCTTATCCCAACAACTTATTGTTCGGTGCGATAGCGCTAGACATGTGCCTGGAAGGCTAGTTGCGCACTCGCCGCGGCTAAGCCAAGGTCGAAACCGTCAACCCAGGACGCTTGGCTTCGATGTAGTTCGAATTGTAATGCTTTGACGCCCCACATCAAACCAAGCCTCGTTTGCCTTACTAATATAGTTCTTACAGAGCAGGTCGCGAGAGGTTTTGTTGTACCTGGATCTGGTCGTCTCGTGCCAGTGCGCGTCTGGGCGATGGGCGTGGACGATCACGTGATCGTCGACATGCCCGATATGCTCTCAGTCGCGACCGTGCTCGCCAAGGACGCCGGCTGGCGCAGGTTGCTATAGGTATGTGTGCAGCTGCCTCACTGTCTCTTCTTTTATTTCTCAATCCGATACAGCAGTTTACATTACGATAGATACCCGTCTCTGTGGATACATAGGCGGACCTATAAAACGTCAGAGCGGGGTTCATAATTAAGTCGAGGTTGAAATTATCTGGAAATAGGTTATATTACGGAATTGGGGTTATGGAATAGTTATCTGTTTATTTTGTCATTGTTGCCCGGGTTGGCATGCATGTCCATGCCTATGTCATCCTCTTCTCCTAGGTCAGGGTCGCTCTCTGCATATTCAACATCGGTTCCTCCATGTTTGTGGATTAGTGATAACTTGTCTACTGGTCAGTGTACTGTTTGTTGCGTTCGAAATCACAGATCGGATTGCGTGGCCGAGTTGCCATTTCGGATTCGAGTTCTCACATCGCCACACCCACTTGCCCATCCCTCTCACTCACCCTCGTCGCTCGCCATCCACCTGTTTGCCCACCCTCGTGCTGCAACGAGCCGACGCCGACTGCCTTGCAAATGGCACTCTAAGTCTCGGATCCGAACACAGGCCGCGTGTCACCGCGCCTCGTGTACTCCAGTTTTCGCTACCTCGCCCACGCACTTTCACTTTCGTGCGCTCGCTGTCTCGGCTTCGGTCAATCATGTCACCGCGCAGCCCCACTCATCTCGGTGATTCGTCTCTTGTACCTTACCCTTTGTCGCTTCGCTTCGTTTCCGCGTTTCCCTCTTGTTCCGTCCCTTTCCTCTCCTTTCTCACCTCCTTCCTATACCTTAGCTCAGTAGTAGCTCCAGGGTTCTCTTGTATTCAAATAACTTTGTTTCATGCTGAAGGAATATATAGACGAAAGGGAGCGCTCGCGCCCCATTATCCCCCCTTCTACCTTGCGCGCGAATTCGGTTCGAGTCAGGCCCAAACGAGGGCACTCGCAGCCAACCTCACTCGTCATCGTTACTTCGCTCGGTCTCGCCGCTTCGGACGGCAAACGTTTCTAGTCTTGTCTCGTCTCATCATCCTCTCCTCCTCCTCCCTTCTCTTTTGGAGTGGAGCTCGTACCGCCTTCGAACTCCTCAGCGTTCTTACGACGTTGCGCACATAATGTGTCTGAAGAGCCTGCGGTATTCTGAAATAGCATGTCATCTTCTTTGTGCTCCTGGTTCTTTGCTGGCATTGGACTTTTTCACCTTCCATTCCATCACACCAGAAATCGCACGCTGTGTTCATACTGAAGAGGACCTCATTTCCTGCGTGTTAGGGCTGTTTTTCTTCGCTCTCAGCGAAATGAAGACATCGGCCCGTGCCCGTAGTCACAGGTACGGGTTCTTCCGGGTATGGGTACAGGCAGAAATATCACGGGGTTACCCCTTACAATCCCTACTTAAAATAGCTTTGAAACCAATAAGTAAATTATATAGATTCATTATTTAATTCCTACAATTAGTTTTTGTGGGAAGAAAAGTCGGCACGACCGGCGAAATCCCCATTCAAATCCCGCCTATGTGTCTAAAACCGTTGCTAGGTATCTATCGATTTGTAAACTGCTGTAATACCAACTTCAGGTGTTTTGGTTTGGTTTGGTTTTCGATCCACTCTATTATTGGACTCTATGCAGTTTATTGAACCCGAACAGAACAGCACAGAACAGAACAGTAATTTTTCTTTCGTCTTGCTACTGGATAGTCTACGTTGGACGCTTACCGCGATGATCATCATCCTTTGTTTATATTAGTCGCTGCGCCGCGATTACATACAAATTACATGTACAGACGACGACGTGATGACACGCCTTGCGGTTATCCATCTAACTCCCCCACTCGGAACTCCCTCAGCAGCTCAGCTTACTATATGTCCTTCCCAGATTTTCGTCAACTCGCACTGCTCTGTCGGCGCACCGCACAGATTTGCATTAACATACTACCTCCATGTCATGTCCCATCTGCAGCAAGTAGTACGAGAACACCCTCACGGCGCCCCGAATCGGGCGTCGCGCTCGTGACTCCGAACCGCCCCGAGGCGCTGAACGCGCTGAACAGTGCGCTGTTCGCCGAGCTCAATGAGGCCCTCCGCCTCATTGACGGCGACGGGGAAATCCGCGCCATCATCGTCATAAGCTCTGAGAGGGCCATTGCTGGTGCGTGCACGCGCGGCTTTGAGGCGGTCTTGGAACATTACGGGAGACAGCCGGTGCCGATATAAAGAAGATGAAGGACAGTCCTGCGCGTAAATTTCCACTCGTAGCTCTTGGTGGTGGTGGTGGTGGTGGTGGTGGGGGGTTGGAAGGACCGCGACGTTGATGGTGTCCGGGGGCTAGTCTGAAACTTCCGTGCAGCACCGCGCCACGCACATCGACTCGAGGACCAAAGATTGGAGATACTAAACCTGACGGCGAAACCCATATAACAATAACGAGATGATGACAAGCGCGTTCGGGTGATAAACTGAACCAACACAGGACAGTAACGCAAAGTGGCTTCTGTCGGTACAACAGTTCACGTCTTCGTACGGGCCATACAATATTTCTCTGATTTTGCGACTCGTGTGTGTGTAGTATTTGGTTCTAATGGAATGGACAAAAGATTACTATGAAGAAGGATCTGGTTGTTACTGAAAACCCAACCTTTCATATTTTCCTCTTTTTCGTCCTGTTGGGGCGATAGCTTGGGCGATAGCGACACATATCACATGGGGAGTTGTCCAAGGTGTTGTTGACGGTTACAGGGCGACCAGACAGCCGGCGAATAGCGATGAACTTCTTTAGGGCCCCAGATGTCAATGGCAGCCCCTCTAAGTTTAACAATTGCAGGGCGGGCAAAGCTTCTGCGACCATATCCTTGGTAGAGTTTTCGAGCACAGTAGCCAGCAGTCCAGCCAACCGATCACACGTCCGCAGCGTTTCCACTGCGGTGAATGGGCGGAGGAACACGAGCCATTCCGCGGGGTCCGTATTGCCTCTCAGTGGCCAATCATGGAACGCAGCGATGGAAAGATGGCGCACATTGGAGATGATAAGGGAAGATTCAAGTTGGGTGAGGAGCTGGATCATAGACGAAACTTGCCATGGATAACTGCACTTGATTTTCAGATCGAGATAACGGTGATGACCTTCCGCTTGTGAAAGGCTGATGTGAGTGCCGTAGTCACTAAAATGTACAAGCGCACGTCTAAACTCGGCTAGCTTGAGATGTTCTGCGCGGCTGATGAACTGGATCAGTTGGGGGGTTTGAACGAAACACTCAGAAGATAAAAGCGTTATTGTCAAGTTGGCAAGTTGGGGTGTGTCGGTTTGAGCCACGAATTCCTCCATATCCTTACAAGTACCAATGAAGCGGAACCGGGTAAGAGCGGGAAGGACAACCCGTGTTGGGGGTTTTTGATCGGGAAGAGAAGAAGTCAGACGTCCGAGCGGGTGTTCGAATGAAATATTGAGGTATTCAAGTTTGGTCAACGCGGACAGACCGGCGACCATCTTCCCCGCCGAAATGGACCAAATCTGGGGTATATGGGTAAGTTGGAGCTTGACAAGATCCCTGGCTGACCGAAGAAATATTGGGAGTGTTGGAAAAGGAATGCCACTCATGGCGATTTTCTGTAAACGTGGGGCATATCCACCCAAGAACGAATCGGGAAGGGACGATATTCTCCTATCTTCTATCGAGTTAAGCGTAAGACTTGTCAGCACCGGAAATGGCCTCTGCAGGCATGAGACCACGGCCTTGTTTTCGAACATATAATCCGCCACAGACATCCTGAGACTGCATACACGATCGGGGTGCTCTAGCGCAGCAATGGCATCATCGGCCCGGGACAAAGGAGGCTCATAGATCCTGGCGCCATCATCATCGTAATAGAACCAGTAGTCAATGGCGATAGGTAAGGCCGGCCAGCAACCCAGATTATCCCTGACAGGGGTTCTGTACGTGCAGTAAATTTGGAGATCGAGACTGCGCGGGGACGCAAATACGATTTGCCGCCATCTTTGGCAGATGTGCACCAGTCGGTGCCATTCCCATACAGGGCGAGGCGGTGACCAAGCATCAGGATCGTGATCCATTCGACAGAAGTTAAATATTTGTAAGACGACGTTGTCTGGGAGCGTGTCGATTGTCGTTGCTTGTTTATAACTCTCGCCTGTGCCACAGAAGTGAGTGCCCGTTGCAGAGGCCACACAGGAACTTGGACACTAGTACGTACTCTTAGCCATGCCTCTGTCCTCCATGCCTCCAGTGTTAGGGTCACCTGTCGGTGTTGAAGTTATTGAAACGTTGCCAAAGGGAAAATCGTGAGACTAGTATCACTCGCGAAGGCACGAAGTCAGAGTTCGAATGATGAAGCCAGAAATCAGATCAACTCTCTTTTAGGAAAGTCGATAAGCCGGGTCTTATTAAATATATAATTAATTATAAGGGGTACAGAACGGCTCAGGTGACCCTATCGTCACGTGCCGCTGGCACCCCAATTTGTCGCTATGCCACGTGATCCGGGCTTCCTCAACGATGGATTTGAGCGCGAGCCTTTGGTGATGGTCGTTGTCTTTAGTAGCCACTGCCATGACATACTCAAACTCAAGCTAGCGGTGCAGGTGCATAATTCTCTTTAAAAAGTTCTCTGGCGTCGACGTGCAGTTCACTGAGCCCCATTAAGGCTTCTCGTCCAAGTCAGTTTGAGTAAGGCAATCAGCTAAAATAAACGGCGTCTCTATTATTCCTGGTCGTACTTGGGTGCAATAAGTCACAACTTATCTAGGCTTCCCTATTGGGAATCGTGTACTCTACTTCTAATGAGAAACACCAACAGTGGAACCGATACCCAGGTTACATTCTACCCGTATCCTGGGCCTAGTTGTATGTATCCTTACTGGTAGTGTCATTGTCCGCCCTGCTTCTGCCATGTGGTCCCTGTTCCTCTGGGTTAGCACGCTTTGTACTCGCAACGGCCTTCTGGCACCTTTTCCGAGAATACTAACCGCCTCTCCGATCTAGCTACTAGGTTGTCCTTTACTCGTTCTCGATTCGCCATACCAGGTTTTTTTATCGTCAGACAGCACACCTTGTGCCTGTGGCAATCCTCCGGAACTGACCTCTACCGTGCGCGAGGCTCGCGGAACCGACAAAGACAGAGAAATGACTTTTTTTGAGCGAATATTTCCCATTAAGAACCATGGGACTGACCATCAAGAAGAATCGGAAGCCATCCTTTTGGCGAACAAGCATAATCTTGTTCCTGGTACCATCCTATCTCATACACGCTCAGGTACAGTAGGAATTTGCTGGTCGCCACATTTTTCGCGAGTGCTCTTCAATCTCATCCAGATTCGCAGCAGGTTACTAACCACCCACTGAGATTGATGAGCGAGAACTGGTTCACATGTCCGTGAGTCTCGACTTGTCAACTTTTTCGCTATCCCACATCATCGTATTAACCACTTGCCAATTAGTACAGTCACCCCTGGAGGACTGAGCGTCGACTGGTTCCTCGCAAGCCGGCAGGACATTAGCGGCATCCGCAAGCCCATCATTGCTGCCGTCAGCGGCTACGTGTAAGTTGCCCCCCCTCTCTTTGCTAAAACTACGCCACCAATCCCGGGCGGAAAAGAATAGTTCGGTGGCGGGTGTGAACCCGCGCTGATGGCCGACATCCTCCTCGCGGTGCGCAATGCGCAGTTCGGTCAGCCCGAGGTGGGCATCGGCACCATCACCGGTGGCGGCGGATCGTAGTGGCTGGCGCACGCTATCGGCAAGTCCCGCGCAATGGAGTTCACGCTCACCGGCTGCACCTGGAGTGCGCACGATGCCGTCGGGTGGGACATGACCAGCCGCGTCGTCAAGACCTGTGCCGATGCCGGGGCGCGCTGCCGGTCATGCGGGAGGCCGTCGCGCTCGCGCGTGAGATTGCGGCAAAGGGCCAGATCACGGTGCAGGTGCAGAAGGAGGCCGTAAATGCCGGTGCGCCGTCATGCCAGTACCACCACTCCTTACTCACTCCTTTTATTAGTGTTCGGGAAGGGGCTGTCGGAGGATCTGTAGACGGAACGTCAATGGTCCCATATGACTTCTACTATGGCAGATCAGAAGGTGTGTGGAGGGAATTTGTGTCTCTTGAGCTGCTGACACTTTGGCGATATCATGATATCTAGGAATGGGAGCCTTTGGGGAAAAGAGAAAGCCAAAATTTGCCAACTAGTAAAGAGGTTGTTGTTGGCCATTGCACTGTGTTAAGCTCGGCTCGCCATCCATGAAGCTTTCGGTGTGGAAAACAAAAACAAAAACAACAGCCGTTTGCAACGAACCCAGATGAACACTTTTTACGGAATTACAACAAGTTACAGTAATACACAGCCGCACATCGCACGGCAATCCGCGGGCAAGATTGGTACAAGAAAATGGGAATGGTGATAAAAACAGTTGTCTTATCCGAAGATTGTATTGAGCCAGATGGCAAGTCGATATCCCTGCTTGGCGACCTGGAGGTCGATCTGCGATATCCGCATTCATGTGAAATGTGTCGACATCGGGAGGAGGGAACGGAGACGTACGATCGGAATGGCATTGGTGAAGTATGTGCCGGTGCACAGGTCTTGGCCGGTCACAAAGTTGAACACCGCGGACTACAGCGCGCCAAAAAGATAAGGTGTCGTTAATACCGTGCATGGAACGCGGAAGTAAAATGATCAGGTTACTCACACAATCGTAGACATTGGCTTCCTGAGACCAGCCCAGCGGGACCGTAGTCCCGGTGAGTGCGGCGGTGTTGATGTTGCTGACCCACCCAGCCGCCTGCGACGCGTATTCACCACTCTATCGTGAAGCCGGCAGCAGTCAGAACATGGTGGTAGGAAGAAAAAGTGTTGTGAGGTGTGTATTACCGTGATGCGGGCCGCGAGATTGTTAGCCCAGGTCTGCGCGCTGCCGCCGTAGAGCGCATTGACGTTCTTGGTGAGTATACCGGTGTCTAGAAAAAGATAGGGCCATCAGCCATGCTGTTGGAGCCTGGGCACGACGGCCAAGCCACGAATATTAATGAAGCTCACCCCAGGCTGCATGGAGGTTCGTAGAAGCACCATTGCAAACTGCAGAGATAGTGTTTCCTCCGAGTGCCAGTGCCTGTAAGCCACGGTACGTCCGTTAGGTTCTCCATATCAAAAGTCCATAGTGTCTACGGACCTCGTCATGCAGCGGCTGGCCAATGTCGCCGATGAAGTGCGCTGTGGGGAGAGCAGTGGTCGTCAGCTTGTGTGACGAGAGATGGTACGGTGGAGCGTCGGCCACTAACTGATGAAGAGCAGCGCCTGCTGGATCTGCGTCGGGTCCGTTTGCCTACGACGGAGAGGCATGTCAGGGAATATGTCCGCCAACTTCTTGCGAAGTGGAACACTTACGTCAGGACACGGGTAGTGTAGTTTTGGATGGCGCTAACTATCGTGCAATGCGTTAGACGTTGAAAATGCACTCGACTCGACTTCTGGAGGGACACGACTTACCAACACAGCCGGTAGCGCCGCAGTCGCGCGCAAGGTCGACGGAACAGGAGGTTGGGGGGTTATCTAATAATCCGGGTCGGTGCGTGGGCGCGCATATGCGAACAGGGATAGGGAGGACTCACCCTCCGCATCGATGAAATGGAACGGTGCGGTGAACTTGAACGCTGTTTGAGAGCGCACGGTGTCAGCCCACTAAATCCGCCAAACTTTAGTCACCAAACAACCACAGATGTATCTTCGGGAACGCACGGTGGATGCAGGTCCGAGAGAGAAACTGAAGGTGGACCCAAGAATCGACTGGACGGTGGACAACGTGGTTGGGGTGAGGAACTACAAAAGCAGATGGGGTGACGGTTCAGCAGTGTCTGTGGCCGATGATGATAACTCGGACGAACCTGCATCGCGAGGAGACTGCGTTCGAAAGTGGCAGTCAGCGTGTGCAGGAGAGCCCCTTGGTGGACAACACCTACCCGGTCGTCTGATGCCCAAGACTACCCCAAGCTGAAACGCCGTAAGGTGCGACAACGGCAGCAGCGAGGGCGTAAGGGAGAGTGAGCTTCATGGTTGTGTGAGGAGTCTGCGACGGTTGTGGGGACGCAAGTTGTGCTCAAGTGAGAAAACAAGAGCATTATATACGAAGAAGTCGAATTATTGTGCGTGATTGGTAACAGAACCAAGCATAGCGCTTGAGTACTTCAGTTTCAATCCACGAGTGCGAGGTCTGTTATCTGAGCGCATGGCGCGGTGCTGCTTCTCATGCACGAGTGTCGTAGACCATATGGCGACGGTCCGAATCAAATGATGCCAAGAGGAAGGCCCGCGTCACGGCGACAGATCGAACGTGTAGGATGTAGGGCGAGGTCGACCTTGAGAACGACAATTGTGCGAGAGTCGGAGAACGCAGAGGAGGGGGAAACAGATATCTGCCAGTGACGTTAGCAGAACGTGTGTCTCTACTCCGGCATTCCTTTCTCGAGCTTGTTCTGGAGGTAGGATTTGCAGTGGTCGCGAGAATGGGGGCGATAACGAGCACGTATCGCACTTCTCATGGGTCTGACAGGAGGTGAGCGGGGATCACAAACTAGGACCACGAGTAATCAAGAAAGTGCCCGAGTAATAGCCTAGGGTGGAGCCTCTGTGTGGGTGTTTTGGGAATTGTGCCAGGGAGATTGTTAGGCACAAAATCCAAGTAGGAGTTCTGACACAAGCGTGTGACAACATACCTTCGTAAACGGAATTGTCAGGCTCAGGCTACAGTAGACACTAGAGACTCATACTACATTATGTAACGGCGACGGCCTTTCGAGAGGTAATTATGTCGCAAAATTGGGAAGGGCATCATCATTATTATAACTAATTGTAGTGATATAATCCCTATGTAATCACGAAAAAATGAACAATATAAACCAGTTATAACCGGTTAACGGGCATTATAATTATTATAATGGTCCCCGATTTTCCGACATATTTGACTATCGGACGACGTGCCTTAAGCCTCTTGACGTGCCTAGTACTGTACCCGTATCGCAAAAAACGTGCGAAGGGCTTGGCACTGTGACTTCTCGCGATCATAATCGTAAATCAGGGACGAGAACGGGCCATACGATCCCAAGGGGTGGGGACGATGGGGACAATACAGTAAGGTAGCAGTCACCAGGAACCGACACCCCTTTTGAAAACGATTTGTGTTTTGTTTCCCGTCAAATCAAAATATTATTCAAAAAAAATTTAGGGGACAGAAAGAACATCTTATTCCCTTTAAGTTTCATAGTTCACATTTTGGCCTTTGTGATGAATGAGGGAGGAGAATGTATGGCAACGAAGGGGAGGGGTGCTGGATCCTCGTGACTTCTACCTTACAGTTAACACCAGACCTTCAGGGGACATGGGTCGAGCTCTATTGGGGTGAGAGTCACGACGTCTTTGAGTTTGGATGGATCGATACGGATAGACTTTGCCAAGAGGCCGACGTCGGGGTGAGTCCGCGACTCCGAGCCTCAATAGCTCCTGGGCTGGACTGAACGCGACAAACCCGGAGAGGACAGTCTCTCAAACCGCGTCACTGTACTTCGTGCCCTCGTACGCCTGACCAATTTCTCCTGTTCGCCCTCTTACAGTAACGTTCTCAGTCTTGCTCGACCCTCGCGTCCTGTACTATAGCCCGACACAGGATGTCGCGCTTCCTCGTAGCATCATCGTACCCGGCCACACCATTTGGACAGCCTGAGGAGCTCAGCCTGGAGACGCCGAGAACGAGGATTCGTGGCCTCTCGGATCGTACCAGAGGGAACGCGTCCGTCCATATTACGCGCACACATCTCGGAGATGAGAGCGTTCTTTAGGCCTTTAGGTCCCACTTATCTGTTTAATTCCAACCCAGCTCAAATTGCCTCGGAAGATTCCAAAGTGATCCTCATATTCAGCGGGTATGTTACCGTTCATCACGTCGCAATGGGCAGCCCAAAAACCCACTCCAACTCATTTCTTTAGATCCCGAGGTTTCACCTCTCCCTTGAGCGCGACGTCCGAGGGCAAATCGTACCTGGGCTTCGCACGTGCCACGGGCCTTCTGCCTGTGGACACGTTCGTGCGAGCAAAGACAGAAAGCGTGGCGCTCGACTCGTTCCAAAACGTGCTGTTCTCTGTCGCCCGCTTACGGGCGCCTATCCGGTGCGCATCACTGTCGTCAGCAGGCCGCTTCGAACAACCCCATCGACGCGCACTGTGCTGGCGCAAGCTTAAATTTGCGTATGAAGGCACCCCACTCGAGACTGAGGCAGACGACATCAAAATATACCTACTTGTAATAAATCCCAACCACCGTGACCGTGGCCATGACCAAGCCGTCCAACAAATTGACACGATGAGCTCTTATCTAGTAGCATGTTACATTACATGTACACATCAGATCTCCTAAATTACTGTAGCGGTTTATCTAGGGATTAATACAAGTAGCCCAACTGCGTCCATGCACGAAATTAGAGAGGTCAATGCGAGTTTCATGTTCGCCGGAAATCCAGATATTACTTGGGCGGTGAAGGTGTTCCCTATGTATTAGTGGGATCCACATCAATAGTTCACCTTTATTCCCACATATCCACCCCTCGTTGTTGATCACGGAGTGGTCAGTGAAGTCAACGTCTCGTGTAGTTTCTGCCTTCCCTGTTGTAACATTTAGCATACGAATTGTTCCATCCTCTGAGCCTGAGACGATACGCTGGCCATCTGGTGAGTATGCGACAGACCAGATGGAAGAACTGTGTCCAGTAAATGGACGTGCCACTTTCTTTCCCGTCGTGGCGTTCCGCACATGAATCTTTCCATCGCGCGAGCCAGTGACGATGTGCTGGCCATCTGGTGAGAAGGCGACAGACCATACCGAAGACGTGCGTCTTGTAAATGGGCCTGCCACTGTCGCTCCCGTCATCGCGTTCCACACACGAATTGTTCTATCGCGTGAGGCCGAGACGATGCGCTGGCCATCTGGAGAGAATTTCACAGACCAGACCGAAGACGTGTGCCCGGTAAATGGGCCCACCACCGTCTCTCCAGTCGCGACGTTCCACACACGAATTGTTCGATCCTTCGAGCCAGAGACGATGCGCTCGCCATCTGGCGAGAATCTCACAGACCATACCGAAGATCTATGTCCAATAAATGTGGATGACTTTCCCGTCGTTGCGTCCCACACACGAATTGTTCGATCCTCTGAGCCTGAGACGATGCGCTGGCCATCTGGCGAGAATGCGACAGACCAGACCGCATTCGAATGTCCAGTAAATGGGCCTATCGCCGTCTCTCCCGTCGTGGCGTTCCATACACGAATTGTCCGATCGTTCGAGCCCGAGACGATGCGCTCGCCATCTGGCGAGAAAGCCACAGACCAGATCTCGGAGGTGTGTCCAGTAAATTGGTTTGCCACTGTGTCTCCCGTCGTCGCGTTCCACACACGAATTGTTTCATCGCGCGAGCCTGAGACGATGCGCTGGCCATCTGGCGAGAATGCCACCGACAAAACTGAATCTGTGTGCCCAGTAAATGGGACTGTCACTGTATCCCCCGCCGTGGCGTTCCACACACGAATAGTTCGATCGCGCGAGCCTGAAACGATGCGCTGGCCATATGGTGAGAAGGCCACAGAGCAGACCGAATCCGTGTGTCCAGTAAATGGGTTTGCCACCGTCTCTCCCGTCGTGGCGTCCCACACACGAATTGTTCGATCCCGCGAGCCTGAGCCTGAGACGATGCGACGGCCATCTGGCGAGAATCTCACAGACCAGACCGAATCCGTGTGTCCAGTGAGTGGGCCCACCACCGTCTTTCCCGTTGTGGCATCCCACACACGAATCGTTCGATCGCGCGAGCCCGAAACGATGCGCTGGCCATCTGGTGAGAAGGCCACAAAGCAGACAGAATCCGTGTGCCCAGTAAACGGGTTTACCACCGTCTCTCCCGTCGTAGCGTTCCACACACGAATTGTTCGATCGCGCGAGCCCGAAACGATGCGCTGGCCATCTGGCGAGAAAGTCACAGACCATACCGAATCCGAGTGTCCAGTAAATGGGCCTGCCACTGTGTCTCCCGTCGTGGCGTTCCACACACGAATTGTTAGATCGCGCGAGCCTGAAACGATGCGCTGGCCATCTGGAGAGAATGCCACAGACCAAACCAAATTTTTGTGTCCAGAAAACGGGCCCGCAACTGTCTCTCCTGTTGTAGCGTCCCACACACGAATTGTCCAGTCCTCTGAGCCTGAAACGATGCGGCGGCCATCTGGAGAGAATGAGACAGACCAGACCGCATCCGAGTGTCCAGTGAATGGACCTGTCGCTGTCTCTCCCGTTGTGGCGTTCCACACTCTAATTGTTCGATTGCGCAAGCCTGAGACAATGCGCCGGCCATCTGGTGAGAGTGCAATGGAGAGGACCACATCCCCGGCATTTGGAATAACCATCTCTGATGATGGCCAAAGCGACAATTGACCACGTTCCAGACGTAGGATTCGGGGAAATGAGCTGGAATAATGCCCAGAGACAAGAGAACAAGTCGGCGCAAATGGTAAAGCCGAAAGATAGACATGTGGGGCACTTTTTACTATGGCCATCCCGAAATACCGTACAAACACAGAGGCATCATCGACGAACGACCTGAGTTTCTCTAGCTCTGTATGAGGAATCTGTTGTGTTCGTAGCTATTAGTTTTTGGCCTTTCTCGTCGAATTAACAATTGTACTCACACCTTGACCAGACGCTAACCACACATTCAAAATAGAGAGCGCTGGTGAAGCTACACTCATGTCTCCCGTCAAGCTAAGGGTCTCCAGAAAAAAGAGGAATTTATCCTTAAAGAAAATTTGAAGTTTTTCAAATAGGTCGGTTTTGAAATCAGTGTGTTCCAAATGATCACCCCAAAAGCGACAGGCGTACAACAAAGCAGGTGGGATATGTTCGTCAATGCGGGTGTTAAGGTCTTTGATGTCAATGTTAGCAGGGTATGACGATTCGAGATTGCAGATGTTGAATTTGAGGCCATTGAGCAGTAGACCGAGACAGGAATGGGCCAATTGACTGTGAGCATCACGAAGGCCTACACAAAAATCTCCGCTCTTCTCTTTATTTGTGAGGAAATCGCGGAATGATGTATGGAGTGGAACAATGGGAAGGCTTTCATCGGATGAACCGGCATTACTCAACAACGAGCCGAGAACACGGAGCAACCTAACAACGGCACCGCGGTCGTCTCTGGCATCGCCTGAGGCGTGTTTTCGCAGAATGGTCAGGGAGCAGATAGTGAGGGGTTCAATTGAAGTGATGAGCTGTCCTACGACAGAGCGAAAGAGTGACCGTGATGTTGGGTGTGTGAAGTACCCTTCGAGGACTTGTTTGTATAAGTCGTCCAAGGGATCATGTCCATAGCGATCTGCAGTGAGTCTTAAAAGTTGTTCTATGCACTCTTGCTTGTCCAGGCCATAGAACTCGGGAGGTTCTAAGATGTATCCACATGCGACCGCTGCCCACTGGAACACACCCTCTGCACTTGTTGCCAGTGCGTGACCATACTTTTTGAATTCGATTAAAGGGAGTTTCTCCTGAAAAAATGCGAGGATGTCGTCATGAACCGTAGCAGCCAACACAGGATCGTTCATGTATTTAATTTTGACTGATGGCGCTCCAACGAACGCAGACTCGATGCCTTCCTCTGGTCTCGAGGTGATGAGCACGCGGAAGTTCGATGGGAGTCTGGTGAGGTTTTTAGCAAGGAATGTATGCAGCCCGATTCTACCAGTTGCGTCCCCGCTCTCGTCTAGGGCATCGATTACAACAAGAATGGGACCGACGATGTGCAGGCCCTTAAGCGGTTCCAGGATAAGGGTTTCAAACAAGGTATCATAGTCGCGTGTGCCAACTCGAAGAGAGGTGTTGTCCTTTACGACCCTTCCGAGCGCAGTTTTAAACGAAGGATAACGGTCGGAGAGATCGCGAACAAGCGTCGTGAAGAGGTAATGAGCTTTGGATCGCTCCTTCCGCAAAAAGATAAAGGATGACGTAAGACGGTGCATTTTATCGAAGCGACGTGCGATCTCATGCGCAATCGATGACTTTCCCGTGCCTGCTTGCCCGAAAAGAACGAGACTACGCTCGGTGGAAGCGGGGTCGTTCGCCCAATTGACAATGAAGTCCAGGAAGGCCGTGCGTGTTCCCCTAAGACACCCCTTGTCGGGTCTGAATCGCGAGCCTTTCCCATAGGGGATTTCTCTGATTTTTGCATCTAGTTCTACGACGATTATCAGATCGATACCCATAAGCCATAAAGACTACGTACCGGCGTCATCCGCCTTGGCTGAAATTATTCCCACGTCGTCCAGAATTTGGAACGCAGCAATCTCCGCAGAGATGGTTGCCTGATCCAAGAAAGCCCTTCGGTTTTCGTCAAGGGCTGCGTACAATTTCTCGATTTTTTTCTCGGCCTCGCCACCCATATTCCTTAACGTCCGTTCCCCTGAAGATAGCACTTTTACACTGGCCGATGAAGCAAGTGAAGACAACGTACAGAATCCCGAGTCCTTCGCATACGATTGGATAAAGTCACAGCAATTACAAACATCCTCCAGCATAACAGTAAGAATTTGGGCTTGCTTGGACTCGGGCTTGATCGACTTCAAAGTGTCTTCGTGGTGTGCGAAATCAAACGCGTCATGCATGGCTCTTAGTAAGGTTTGTACGTTGTCGTCAAGTCGATACTGCTCTAAGAGCGTCTATCAACCAGATAAACATAGCATGAGTGTCTTGTTCTGACAGTGACGCGAACGGACGCACCTTGGGAATCGCTAAAAGCAGACCATACGCCATCTTTGCAAACGGTGAAAGCTGAGAGCGAAAGTCGGCTCATTCAAGGATAAGCAAAAAGGACATCGCACGTACTTCTACGATTGGGCCCAACGTATCCATCACCCACTTGATCCTCCCGACGGCCCTTTCCCACGTATTTGATCGGTCAATCGGGTCAAGGAGCCCTATGGCTCTAACGGTGCGATCGAGAGCGCCTTGAAGATCCTCGGTGGGCCACGTCGGTATATTTGGGATGCTGGGTAAGATCGGAGAGGTCATGTTTGCTGACACGGTGGCTGTTATATAGAGTGTGACCGGCTGCATCGACTGACTGGCTTTCCCATCGCCACTCTTGAGATCAACAGGAAAATCTACACGCGAGGTGTCCAATTAGTTGAACGAACGGGAATTCTAAAAAGGCGAACCAAATTGGGACGCGACAGGTATTGGAATCTCCTGGCTTGCTACAAGGATATCTGGATGTGCCGACCGCCTCGCATAAAGACAAAGTATAAGATGTGAGGACGGTTGTACAAGGCTGAACCTTCAGCCAAGAAATTGAAGGGAAAAGGAAAGACCTACAATACGCCAAGGTTCTTGTTCCACATCACTGTTTGTCCCTCAACTCGAGCGTTTGCCGTCTTCTCCGTTGATCCCCGATTGGACACAGTAACGAAGAACGACCTCTTAAAGAGAAAGTATTTCTTGATACGGGGAACATTTTCCGCTCGGAGGACTAGGTAAGAAAATTGATCCTTATCAAGGCATCAACGAGTTAGGATTTAAACACATACTAGTCAACTCAACACATAGTTGGGATTGGCTCTCTTGTGATTCGAGGATTTGAGCGCTATTTAAAGATGGTTCTTAAGCGAACATCGCCACACAAAAGAGGGGATTGATGCACCCTTTTCCTGCGCTTTGTGATGCTGAGGGACCGGGGCTGGAGTGGTGAGTGTCACTATTAGGAAAGTCATTGGTCAAAGGCCATCTACGTACGGATTGGATAACATTTGCAGGTGCTCCAAACTCTGTGCAGCGGCCATACTAGCTATGCAGGAGAGATTGTATGTACAATAGGAGAATGTTCTTGGGAGAGACGGTTTGAGAGGGTGGGTGACGACAACGCGTGGGCTGTCCGTCACTGCCTAACCCGCGCTGTGCACCCGATCGATTCCCATGCTTGTCAAGGTGTTGTTCAGGTCTGTGAACGTGGGAACACTAAAACATAACTTGCTGCACGTTACACGACCAACCTGCAGACATGTGAGCTATCCCTCGTAGTGATCTGTCTAAAGCTGAGAGCCAGCCTAAATCGGACGTCCGATGCCGGTCTAGGACTGAGCCTGGTAGGGCTCATGGGCCCGATTTTGGCTTGCATCTCCCACGGGCATGCGTTCTGGGCTTTGATTTTTGGAGACGCGAGGCTTAGGCTCAGGTTCACATGATCCATGCTCCACAGCAAGGGAGTGTCGGGCCGGAGTCCCGAGGGCTAGTGGCTGAACGAAAAACACTCCTAATTAAGAAGTGATTCGCCCCAAGGCGAGGCCCTGTGTTACCACGGGTTAAGGCGCAGTGGCGCACTTGGGGCGCTGTTTGGGCGCCGTTCCGACCCCCTGAAATGATCCTCAATGTGTCGAAGGGTATGGCCAAGCTTCCGGGAGGTTAACCCTGGTGAGTCCGCCTATATCAGATCCATGCGTCGTAGTGAGTGGTGTACCGACTGTCATTTTTGCATCGGCGTCAATATGTACACTGGCACTGGGCGGCAAAGCGAATCGCTTAGAAGTAGGTCGCAAGGCCAGAAAAGTGGGGCGTTGAGGACGAGGTGAAGTCAGACGCCGCGGCCCGCCGTGGAGCAGGTCGGATCCGTGTGGGCCGCGACCACCCACGGTCGCGGATGAGCGAGGCGTGCACGTTGTGACGAACGTCGGTCGGAACCAGATGTCCGTACCATCAAGCCGCATGCAAAGAACTCAAGCATTGCAAGGAGTCCATTTCGGATATCAACAATATGAAAGCGTCTTCTCTATGGTGGTGATCGCACCGCCCGAGGGAGACAGCAGTTTTTGTCCGCGGCACGAGCTTGATAAGATTGACTCGGTCACCAAAACTCGGGTGGACATATGAAGCCGAACGAGAGGAGGAAGAGCCGAATGACAGTCTCTTTCCGGTCACAAAACGGGAAGAATCGACACAGAACATCCTGCTCCAGGAAGCCACGTTACGCCACCTCGCAACATGTGATTGGCTCTATCAAAGACCTTCTGAATCTTCCGGGTAGAAGGTCAGAACGACGCTGTCTTAGTCGTGAATCACCGTTAAAGAGAAGTGAGGAGAAGGACTAAAAAGCTAGGCAATGGCGAAGCTGCTCCACATGTCTCGGGCCATCAAAGAAATGTCGCTATTTTGAGCTCATTCCGGAAATGCGTCTGTTTTTACGCCAGTTTTTGTTCAGAACCCAGAACGCTAATCGAGGGTCAGATGTTCAGGAGCCTCTGGCTATACCTTCTACGACCGCGGGAATGGAAGGCAACTAAGCTGCCTTGTCGTAATGCGGGCTTTCCCTGTGCGTGCTGAGTCTATGTTTTCGAAAATGACTGATCCCGCGTGCCAGTGGCAGGAAGTGGATTGAATGGGCTCTCAGTTTCGTCATAGAGGCTTCGGATACTCCATTTATATCAAACTTACCAGGCCTCACCCTCACTCAATTCGTTGTCCATCAAGGGTGTCCTAGCACCCCGCGGTCATGCTTACTTTTACTCTTCTGCCCCCGAATTCAATTCCCACGTAGAAACGCACCATAAAAACTCTCATATCGTCCCAATTATTATGGCTCTCTGAACTTTCGGCGTTCTTATTAACCTCACGAAACGCACTGCATCGTTGAGACCCTCTTAGTGACGTCCTGTAATAATGCGCTAACTTCTGATCTCTTTGCTCTCCGTCCTTGCTGCTACTGTTTTTCCTTTGGCAGTCTAGTGAAGATCCTCTCACCACGTTGGGACAACATGCATGTCAAGCACTCTTGGAATGCCATCCCGGAGAATTGGGAGAGCCTGGGCCGCCCACTTAATGCAGATATGGGGCGTACTTGTCCAAGGAGCAGGTTGCGGAGCTTGTCGCTCCGCGCCCAGGAACCCTTGAGTTCATCAATCCATGGCTTAGATACCACGGTGTGTCCTCCTCGTCCGTCTCGATGACACACGGCGGCACCATGCTGACTGTCAATGACGTGTCCGTAATCCGGGTCAATGCTCTCCTTGGCGCATCATATCAACTCTACGGGCATGTCAAGACAAATAAGACCATCGTCCGTGCGGTCGGCTACGCGCTTCCCGCTGCACCGCATGGGGTCGTGCAGATTGTAGCGCCGACGACGAGCTTTGCCTCCCCTCCGCGCAGTGGCAGTCACCGCGCAAGCGCTCCGGCGGGGCAGCAGCGGATGTGGTGAAGCAGGCATCTGGAGAACCTGTGATAGTGCTATCGAGCCGCGATGATGACGTTTCCCATCCATCGTTCCTGCACTCGCTGTACAAGACGGTCGGCTATACGCCTGCTGCGACAAACCTGAATAGACTCGGGGTTTTGGGAATTACAGGTGATTACCCGAGGCCGGAGGATCTGGCGGTGTTCATGTACTCATACCGCTCTAATGGGCCTGATGCGGCATTCACCGTCGTACGGGTCAACGGTGGGGGATACGACCCGAGCCACCCCACCCAGAGTCGAACCTTGACATCCAGTACACTGAGGGCATCATGGGGTATCCGACCCCAGTCATCTTCTACAACACAGGCCGTGGGCCATTGGGCAGGGCCGAATAGTTCCTCTCCTGGCTCGGCTTCATCATCAACCAACGGAACATCCCGCAGGCGATCAGCTCGTCGTACGTCTCCAATGAAAATATTTGTTCGAGGGAATATTCAATGTACCTGTGCGCCTTGTTTACTCTGCTCGCCGCATGTGGCATTAGCGTGCTCGTCGCAAGTAGGGATGACGACGTCGACCCAGGGGACTGCTTGACCAGTGACGGCTCCGTCTAGTTCATACCCAGATTTCCTGCAACCCGTACGTGTAGTATTTCTTCTCGGATTTGGAGCAGTGCACAGGCGTGGGTGCGGGTCACTCACACCGCCATATTTTCCCAGGTCCCTTTGTCACTGCCGTCGCGTCGGTGGAACGACGGACACGCCAGAGGTTGCGGCAAGCTTCTCCGGGGGTGGCTTCTCGAATTACCATAAACCCCCCAACTACCAGGTAGAGGCAGTGTCTACCTTCTTCCAGCACGCACCCAGCACCATGGCCTTTACAAGTGCGTTCGCTTCCATGACCTGATCTGACTCCTACTTAATTCGTAATTACTGCAGTGCTTCGGGCCGGGGATTCCTCGACATCGCCGCCCAGCCTAGGAAATTCCCGTTCTTCATCAACGGTGAACAGCAAATCGCGTCTGGCACGAGCACCTCGGCGCCCGTGCGTGTCTCCCTCTTCCCTCTACCGTCCGTTCGTCCTCGAGCATCCCGCTATTGCAAATGTACAGATCGTAGCAGGCACAATCTCACTGCTTAATGATTGCCTAATCTCGCAAGGTAGGGCCCCGCTCGGCTTCCTTAACCCCTGGTTGTACGTTACCGGCTTCGCTAGCCTCACCGATATCACGACCGGCTCGAACCCGGGCTGCAACACTAATGGATCCCCCGCAATTGACGGATGGGATCCTGTGGGTACCGCAAAGCTTGGGCCATCAATTTCGACGATGGCTGATTGAGCCCATGTAGGTCACGGGTCTCGGGACGCTCGTCTTCGAGCACTTGCAGCCCATACTTCTGACAATGGACTCACGAATGGACCTGGACCTAACTGAAAAAGAAAGTGCCGCACACGCGTCATTGCGTGCATGCATTCTGGGAATATTTATCGGCCGATCTATGACTTCAGGAATACCTCCCGCGCGAGCTAGGAATAATTCCCAGTGAACGAGCGGTAGTTGATGGAAATAGTGTAGTAATGATTGGCACTAAGACCAAGACACCATGAGCACTTTTCCTGGGCAGTAATAAATTGATAATTATCTATGATATCGTAAGTGAATTTGTCATGGAGATCGTTCGGTCTGCTGCTGGTAGGCCCAGCTGTGTGTGCTCGTGAACAGGTTCAAGTTGCGGGGAAGAGCGGGATGAACTGGGTAGAGCTGCCGCCGCGCGGCCCCCTCGGCCGACGCCGTTGCCCCCGCATGCCGACTCCACGCGCGCCGAGCAGGGCAAACATGTATCGCACATACGTTCCATATTCCTTCGGGAGGCACTTGCCTCCGAGGCTGTACTATGTGCTGACCGTCTGGTTGAGTGTGTAGCCAAGCCAGGTGAAGAGCCAGTCCGAATCGTCTGTGCCCGACGGCCAGCGACCGGTGCTGTAGAAGATGATCTGAGTCGGACATCCCATGGCCTCTGCGTACTGAATGTCAAGGATCGCTTCGAGGTGGGGGTGGGTCGGGCCGGACCCCCACCGTTGACCTGTACGGAGGTGAATATTGCCGTCGGAGCGGTGTATGCGCATGAACGTCGCAAGGTCCGCCGGGCTCGGATAATTACATAGATATCCCGTGATCCCGAGCATAATCTGGTCCGCCGCAGTAGGCGCAGGGACGACGGGGTGATGTAGTCGTCATCATCTTTACTAGATGGCACCGTCACGGACTTTCCTCATTCGACTTCGCCAGCCCCATTGCTGCTACCCCGCCGGAGCGCTTGTGCGGAATCTGCCACTGAGTGTGCGGGGAGCCAAATATGTCGTCGGTACCAGTCTGCGAGTGGCCATGCAACGTAGAGGGAAGCGCGAAGTCGACGTGCGGACAATGGTCTCATTCGCCTTGACGTGCCCGTAGAGCCGGTATGACGCGTCGAGGAGAGCGTTGGCTTGGGTCGTGGACACGCCAGTGAACTTCAATGTTCTGCCTTCATGTATTACTGAGACGGACGAGAAGCGCACGCCACGGTGTCTAGGCCATGAATTGACGAGTTTTAGGGTTGCTGGGTGCGGAATGACAAGTTCTGCAACCTGTTCCTTGGATAAGTGTACACTATATCTGCATCAGAACAGCAACACACGTGAGTATATGCATGAGTGAAGGAGTAGTGAAGATGTGCTTTGAATAGCTGGGGATGCTGACTTCATATCGGGCCTCATTCAAGGCATTCTCGCGTGAGGCTTGAGCGCGACGTGGAGGTCGGTCTTGGTGCCGGCGATATCATTTTTTTGCCCGATCTCGTCATGAAGGGACACTGAATGCGACGCCAGCAGCCCAAGGGCAGCCTCGATGTCGATCTCGGGTCGACTGGTGGTGCAAATACGGAGATTCGGTAGATGGAGGTCGAGTAAGTCCCTCACCAGTTCAAGGACCCGTGCGCGCGTGGATTGGATCCCGGAGGTATTGGGACATTTGTCGAGCGCATCGACGATGACGTAAGTCGGGCTTTGTACCAGGAGCGTTAGCATCTCCTTCAGGTATTTCACCAAAACGATATCGCTGGGTTTGTGTATACCATTGTCGTGTGGAACATGAAGGCGGAAGAGTATTTCGCAACAGGGGGTCAGACCGGGCAGATAGCCGGATGACAAGAGAGAGAAGGTAGTGCCGAGTTTGCTTGTCCGTGTCCCGAAAATCGAAGTAGAAGTATGCAACGGATGCCAATCTGGCCTCGCGAAAGACAAAGGCATCTTGAATGATCGATGAGCTAGGCACAAGTAAGTTCCTTCAAGAACTAGTTTGGGACCAACGAACCAAAGTATGCTCTTGCCAGCTCCCGCTACAAAGAGGGGCACCATAAGGAAACGCCTAGTTGTAGAAGAAGAAATGGGCGTACGTTTCCCGTGGATCTACAATAGAGAACCGGTGGACTTCCATTCCTTAATCTTACTTCCTTCAAAGAACCTTTCTGCCATTTGCCTGTGAGAAGCATCGTATGCGATGTCGCGATTCGTAGACAGATCCGGTGGAGAGACTCATCTTCGGGGTTCCTGTCGCAATTGCGTCCCTGAGAGATCACTTAGGTCTTCGGAGTAGATGGTACCAGGTAATATAAGGGGACCATAAACACTTGATGCTGCCTACACTGCTCGCAGTTTGCTGCAGAATAGCCCTGGCATCCTTTGCCGTCGCTTTTGCCTCCTTCCCGTCTAGCCATATAGGGGCTCAGAACGTCTCAACGGCCAAATAAGTGCATACGGCTTACCGTCAATACCTCAAGTAATTTTGTTCTCAATGTTGTGCGTGATCTTCAGAAGTTGTGCAGCTGCCATTCGAGCCTCTTCCTGTGTCGATTTGTTAAACCGCTTGAGAGCATCCTCAAGGTGATTCTTCCCAGCCGGCTTCTCGAGATACTTCTCTGAGAAAAGATGAGAAAACGACCAAATATCTCTTGAGTCTCCAGCCAGGACATACGTCCTTGCTTAATTTCTTTTGTGGAAATCGCAAGAATATCGAGGACTTTGACCATTATCTTCGTGATTATGTCCGTCATTGCCGCTGTAGGTGGCACCTCAGTGTATATCTCGGGTCGTTTGAAGAAGTTTTCGACACGCTCGAAGACGTCAATGAACGCATCTCTCTCTAACATCTTTTGCCGCCTGAGATCCTAGTTCGCGATGGTGCCAAGAGACAAAAGAAAAGGGCTTGGCGTCTCGAGGTCGCAGACAGACTAGCGTTTGTTAGTTCTAATGCACCACACATCCCCACACAAAGATGAACAATCAGCTGGGGGGGGGGGGGGACACGTGTTCGTTTCTACCCGTGAAACTATCAGCATTCTCTAAAACTTGAACGACATACATAGCAAGGAGACTCTCAAAAGTATACAAATCACAGCTTTATCTTCTCTTAAGCAGACAGGAGCTTAGCGTCTTACCGCCACTCCGGGATATCTATGCGCTTCTCGTATAGGTCCTGTGCCGGCACGACGCCCTCGCGAGCCATCTCGCGCGCCACGTCCTCTGCACCTGCGAACACACGGAGGAAGTTACCCCCGGTGAAGCCGCGCAGTTCGTCCGCAGACCATCCGCGGCTGTATAACTCCGCGATCTACAACGTTTCGGTATCAGAGCGCGGAGCGGTAATGAGATCACACAATAGTACTAGGACGCACGAGTACGGGGTAGGTCGAGACGTCTTCGAGTCCGATTGGGCAGCTCCCGATGCCGTCATAGTCGCTCCCGATGCCAACGCTGCTAGCAGGTCAGTGTTTGTTCTTTCGATGAGAGGAGGCAGGAGAACAGGGAAGGTATGGTGGGAGGAAGGGGAGACGTACTGAGCGCGGCCGGTCACGCTTGCGATATGGTCAACGTGGTCCGCGACATCCTTGACGTCCGCACTATCGGGATCCGCAGACAAGAATCCGGGATGAAAGTTGACCTGCGTCCAAATGTCAGTGGACCGCATTATGTTAGCGCACGTGTGCGTACCATCACGACCCCGTCGCGCTGCCCTGCGCCGGTCCCGACATGCCGGAGCACTTCGTCCGGCACGTTCCGGGGGATATCGCGCAGCCCGCGAGCGGAAGAGTGGCTCCATATCACGGGCGCGCGTGATATGTTGAGCGCTGCGAGCGCGGTGTCGTCCGACGTGTGCGAGAGGTCGACGAGGACGCCGAGACGGTTGAGCTCCCTTACGAGGGTCTCGCCAAATGGGCTGTGTGAACGCAGTGCCGCATTCAGCTGTTTGATTGAGACGTAGCGAAGGAAGAAGGGCGCACCTGAGCCCATAGTGCAGCGGCTCGATACCGTCGAAGAGCCCGGACGAGTCGGCGAACACATTGTGGCACGTGTGGGTAAGCGTGACGTAGCGTACGCCGAGTGCAGCGAACTGGCGCAACGCCCCGAGAGAGTTTCCGAGCTGGTGAGCCCTGTACGTGGCGTGCGGTCACAAGAAAGACTCTGAGAAGGGAGGGGATGAGACTAACCCTTCTATACCAATGAGCGCGGAAATCTTGCCACGCCTCACTGTACTGATGACGTCGAGTGGGGTCAGCGCGAGTTCAAACGTCTGGACCATTAGTTATCGGGAAAAATAAGCAAAGAGGGCGATAATGAACTGGGAGTACAATCGATACGCACGTCCGAGTACTTGCGGATCAGCTGATGCGAGATGTCGATCTGCTCGAGCGTGTCGCTGCGCGCGATCAATACTTTTCGCGCATATATTTGCCAAATATGGAGGACGTCCACGAGTACGTACCGCACACTCGATGTTGGCTTGAGAAAGTCCTTTCCTGGGTCCTCACCGGAATCACTCGGGCATGGCGTGTATACAGACCTGCATACGAACGATGAGATACTTAATGGAAACGCGAGAGCAACGTACCAGAAGAACCCGCCCACACGTCCCGTGCGCAGACGAGGGATGTCGACGTGTCCGAGCGTGGGTTTGCCCAGATCAACCGCAGTCGCATTGTTTCTATATGCAGAGCGCACAAGCCAGGGCAGATCGATGTGCCCATCCTGCCGTCACAACCACCGGTACGAATCAGCCCAGAGAAGCAGGGAGAGAAGAGGGTCATTATTACAACAAGGTGGAGCGTTGCGGGAGAACACGGAACATACGATGATGGGTGCCCCACTAAGGATTATGTCTGCGGCCTTAAGTGGGTCAGGTGGGAGCCCTCCGCCGCCGGCCCACGAATTCGGGTGTTTGGTAAAGAGGAAGATGGGGAGGGAGATGAGAAGAATGAGAACAAGCCCAGCACGGACGATGATGCGGTAGCGATGGCCATTGGGTCGTGCCGCAGTGGCCGAGGTGCCGTTTGAATGCGGGAGGAGGCTAGCACCCTCGTTAAGGGTATCAGACGCTGGGTCCATAGTGAGATCGTGGGCTGTCGTAGCAAGTGGAACTGGTGGACGGTGCTCGAGTCCACAATTCGTACAGTACTGTGGTTATTCCATGCTTCCGTGTCACGTATGCACGTGCATATACAAGTTTGTACTTGTCGGCTTGCCCCTTTCTGGAGTGAGGCGACGATTAGATTGTTTCCTCCGCCACTTCAAGCATCCCCGAGGTGCAGAGATACTGCAGGGATATGAGCTTCCTAAGTGGTGTTGTGATTCGAAGGCTGGCTGCTGAGCGCTGAGAGCTGAACGGCGGTATTGATCACAATTATATAATTATAAGTAACGACTACAAGTTGCGATCAGGTTCTTCAGCATTTAGCCAGAATTCTTTATTGATCGTTGGACTCTTAGTGTATCGGGTATGTAACCAACACCGACAATGACCTGGAGCCTACATAATAATAATACTCGGGCCACACTCGGCGACCAGGTACATACCCGGAT
The DNA here is from genome assembly GCA_025769895.1 of Lactarius psammicola. Lineage (NCBI taxonomy): Eukaryota > Fungi > Basidiomycota > Agaricomycetes > Russulales > Russulaceae > Lactarius > Lactarius psammicola. The sequence continues at coordinate 153,308 of WTXK01000033.1, read as the reverse complement.
CGTAGCATTGGATCCGGAGGAGAGGGGGGTCTAGTGCGGTGCGGGGTTATCGGTTATCACATGTCCCCCACTTGCAATCCCGTGCCGGTACCTCCGTCAGCCTTTAAAGCCCTTGCCTCTCCGTTCCTGCTTTTATGCCCCAACCACTAACTACCATCCATCGCTCCCCTCTCTTCAAATGGCTCAGGTTATCGTAGTTGGCGGCGGTCTTGCTGGCCTTTCTGCAGCACATACTCTTCTCGAGCGTGGCGCCAATGTCCTCCTCCTCGACAAGCAAGGGTACCTTCCATTCCAACCTGTTCTTTTTATTTTTTCCCCTTACCACCTCTCCCAGTTTCATGGGTGGCAACTCCACCAAAGCAACGTCTGGTATCAACGGCGCTGGCACTCAAACTCAGCACGACAACGGCATCACAGACTCTGCAAAGATTTTCTTCGACGACACCAAGCGTTCTGTGAGTATCATAATCATGAAACTGGGCTTTTGGCGACTTTCTAACTGTCTCAGGCCCGGGATCTCGCGCGTGATGACCTCATCCGTGTTCTCACTGGCCGCTCAGGCGACGCCGTAACGTGGCTTCAGGACAAATTTAGTCTCGACCTCTCCAAGGTCTCCCGACTCGGTGGTCACTCCCAGCCCCGCACCCACCGGGGTAATGCCCAATTCCCTGGTATGGTTATCACTTACGCTCAGCTCGAGCGTCTCGAGGATCTCTCGGAGTCCATTCCCGACCGCGTTAAGATCCTCAAAAAGGCCTGCGTAACCAAACTCCTCAAGGACCAGTCGGGGACCGTCACTGGTGTTGAATACGTTCACAATGGCAAAACTTCCACTGCACTTGGCCCCGTTATCCTTGCCACCGGTGGCTACGCTGCCGATTTCACGAATGACTCACTGTTGAAGAAGTACCGCCCAGAGCTCTGGGACCTCCCGACAACCAATGGCGAGCACTCAACCGGAGATGGCCACAAAATCGCCATCTCTGCCGGTGCGAGTGCCGTCGATATGGAGAAGGTACAAGTGCACCCAACCGGTCTCGTAGACCCCAAGGAGCCCGATGCTAAGGTTAAGTTCCTTGCCGCCGAGGCACTTCGTGGTGTTGGTGGTCTTCTACTCGACAACGAGGGTCAGCGATTTGTCGATGAGCTTCAGCACCGCGACTTTGTGACTGGCAAGATTTGGGAGAACGGCAAATACCCGATCCGGCTCGTCCTCAATGGCAAGTCGAGCAAGGAGATCGAGTGGCACTGCAAGCACTACGTTGGCCGTGGGCTCATGAAGAAGTTTGACTCTGGAGAGGCACTCGCTAAGGAGTTCGGTCTACCCCCTGCTGTCCTCAAGAAGACCTTCGACGACTACAACTTAGCAGCAAAGACCAAGAAGGATAAATTTGCAAAGAAAGTGCGACTCTTTATCTCGTTTCACTCACCCCATACTAACTACGTGGGAAAGTTCTTCTCAGACGATAATTGGACGCTCAACGACTCGTTCAACGTCGCCATCATGACTCCTGTATTACACTACACCATGGGTGGTCTCGAGATCGACTCGGAGGGGCGTGTACTTGCATCCGGTGGAGCACCCCTTCCTGGCCTGTTCGCTGCTGGCGAGGTCGCCGGTGGTGTGCACGGCGCGAATCGGCTCGGCGGTTCTTCGTTACTTGGCTGCGTCGTCTTCGGCCGCGTAGCGGGTGATACCGCTGCTGCGTACCTTTTGCAGAACTTTGGTGACGTGAGCTCGCGGGCCGCAGGACGCGTCGCTGGCGTCGCAGCACAGCTTGGTGCGCAACCTGAAAAGGCGGTGACGAGCTCGGGCGCAGCAACATCATCACCAAGCTCTGGCGGAAAGTCATACACGATTGAGGAGGTTGCAAAGCACAACAAAAAGGACGACATTTGGGTTGTCGTCGATGGGCAAGTGCTCGACGTGACCAAGTTCATGCCAGATCACCCGGGAGGCGAGAAGGCGATTTTGCTCTATGCGGGCCGCGATGCGACGGAGGAGTTCAACATGTTGCACGACCCTAAGGTCATTCCGCGGTATGCCCCAGATGCGGTGATAGGGCGGGTGCGGAAGTAGGCGGCGCCAGCCTTTGTACCAGGTAGAATTATTTGGCATCGGGCCCAACTTGTATTGCATGCGACAGTAGTTTGATTTTATCTTAATCTTCATACTCAATCATTAGGGTGATTGGGACGCACCACCCATGCATGGCGCCGCGTTGCGGCGTTTGTCGCATTTCCTATTGCCAGGATGTGTACTTGTCCACCGACTGTATCACCGACTGACGTCAATATACCCGCGCCGAACGGAACCGGTCACAAACAATGCCAAACAATTGTTTTTAGGTGTTTCCGTTTCCCGGGTCGGGCCATCGAGTTACCGAAACCTGCCTGAGTGAGTGTGATTTCGTTCGGGTCGTCCTTGGGATATGGAGGCGGCGACCGGTTCGAGAGCTTTGTCTTGGTGTGACCTTGGATTTCATTCCCCAGGGCGTTGCGCCGTGACGGTGGAGCGGTGGAGCCTTGGCGTTTGTATTCCGCATCAATCAACAAGTACTACTGTAAGTCTGTTACGACACACAGATGCGTTCCCCGTAAATATACAGGATTCTAGCATTGCGGGCCCTCAAATCCCGCTTTGGGCTGGCTTGCTTCGTTCTCTGATCTCAACAAGGTTTCAGGCTGTTTGACTAGGTGCTGGCATTGTACTGAGTAACGTACTCGTGGTTTTACAACTCTTAAGTACGAAAACCGTGCTTTGTGTCGTGACATAGGCATTCACAGTTGGATGAGAGAGAGAATTGGAAGGGTGAGCCGAACTGCAAAAACGAACTCCTTCATCTATGTCTAACGCCGCTTTCCCAAAGTTCCATCTCCACACCACTAACGGCGGAACCATCCCTTTTGCGAGGATTCAGACATCCAAAAAGGCGACTCGTAATCTTTTTAATTTGTACTGTATCATAAAACCTTTAGGTTTGCACACCAAAACTACAGAAACAAAAAAGACAAAGAAAGAAGAAACCTCGGAATTTTGTCGAAGAACTCTCGGTGATAGAGGACTTCTTCCAGCGGCCTCTTCTAAGCGTGTGCCGCGGCTCCGCAGTGGCTCCACCCAATCTGGTAGCCTTGGAGCTGCACGGCGCTTAACTTACATCTGAACAGGGCCAGCCGAAGAAGGTGAGGGGGAAAAACCATGGGAGAGTGTTCTATAACCGACTCATGTGGGGCTTCGTCATCGATTGGGCGACAGGGAGGCCCGAGGCGGAGGCCAGTAGGCCATGGGGCGGCAAACTCGCAGCTCGGCAGCAACCCAGACAAGTGCCCTCCCCACCTGTGAAGCCCACCGCGGTCGTGCGGGGCCGATACCATGCAATATACGGCATGTGCCTATCGTCTATCGTCTACATAGCTATCACCGCGGTCAGAGTCAAGACGAAGCTAGAAGAGGGGGAGGGGTGATAAGACTTTACGTTTTTGCCTTGAGTGTCTTTTTTTTTTTTTTTTGGATCAGTTTTGGCTTGCGAGTGGAGTCTCGTTTTGTGGTATGCGCCGCATAGCTGGCGGGATATGTTTCTCTCCGCCACCACCGTTCTGGGACTTGATGTGACCAATATACGTTTGTCGTAGACGTGCCAGTACTATAGTGGCCAAGCGTATTCAGTCCGCTGAGACGCCAGGTGCGATTAGTTGATAACGTCAGTTGTAATGTGCGTGGCATCCACGCCGAAGGAAATGGGTGCAACGAGTTGCGAAAGTAACAACGGTATACGCGGAGGGAAACACAACCAGCAACCGAGTAGCACGGTAGGTGACCATGATCATGTCTTGGCGTTACAGTAGCGCTATATTGGGTCGTGATCCTCGCCAACGAAATGCGGCCGAAGATGCGGGCAATGCCAAATTTATATCAGTGCCATAATTGGTGCCAAGCGTTACACTCGGACGTGAACCTCCGTAGCGTTGTATGATCGATTGATAGATATAGAGGCCTTGGGCCATCGATATGGTATAGAGGCCAGAACACATTGCCATGGCAAGGAAAGTCTTTGCCAACTTGCGGATCTCAAAGGTTTTTGGCAACCAGAGTCCATGAATGACGATCGTATCTGAGATAACTTGATGCAATCCGACATGCGGTACTGCTGAGGTCGTACGGTGTCTATACGCCATTTTCAGGGAAGTATATGCGAGGGATTATGGCTCGAGTTTGTCCTCGCAGTCGAGATCATAAGTACAACATAGGCGTAGGCTGTTGGGAGTCCGGTCCTTGAATTGGTCATTTGTTTGGTATAGATGGTGGCAGGATACTGACTCTCCCAGCTCCCGGGCTTACAGCGCCATTCGTATGTGTATGTTCTATGTATGCGGAATCGCCAATTTTTTTGGGAGACACTATAACCAATGCATGTCACCACACCTCGAGGGCCATGCCCTTGGTCTCGTACAGTCCATATAGTCCAGTGTCAACGAGCAACATAGGTCATGGCGGGCTGCGTCATGCAATTGGTCTCGAAAAAGCTTAGCACTTTCACGGTAAAGTTCTGCCGTGGCACATATTTCGGCGATTGGGTCGTCGGTGAAGGCACAAACAATCGTGCAGGCATCCGCACGGCACAAGATGTTGCTAAAATGACCGTCATGTTCAGTTAAGCGTCGCTCTTGAGTTGCTAAGGCCGCACATGAGTGCGGCATGCTAATGAATACAAATGGTGTGCCACCCTGGGCTCTACAGATACCCGCGATGAGAGGGGTCATACAAGCGTTCGCACCGCACGTAACTTCGCAGGGATGCCCGCCGTGATCGCGAATGCGCTGCGCTTGAATCACTAAGGCCGCCTGGCCGCGTGTGACTGCCTCGGGGATGCAAACAAGGGTGCCCGGAGCCCTGTTTAATTCTAAAGTACAACGGGGAGTTCTTCCGTTGTTGAAAGTTGTAGATAGACGAAATATCTATAGGTGTCGACCTGCAAATCTAGAGTTCCCAGATACCAGGGAACAGCCGAACAAAGGTCCTAAGCCTCAGAAATGCAGTGCGGGAGAGTCCAGAGTCGGTCGAAAGCGCAATCATACAGCGCGGGAACGTGAAAGCTGCCGCGAGCGGCATGGAAAAATAACGAACTAATTGCCTGGCCAGCCGAGCACTGGTCCTATCGATTAGGTACTGGGGATTGTCAGTGCACACATAGAGCGGGTGCCGATAATTTCAGAGGGTCGGGGACGTGACCTTTCTTTGGGACGTTCAAGTTGCAACAGCACGAGCGGATTACAATTCATCGAAGAGGTCGCCACAGAACAAAACCATGGATAAAACACAACCAAATACACGATTTTTTTTGGTGCGTTTCCGCAGGACAAACGTTCGATAATCCCCACGGTCGCACCTTTGTCGCGGAAACGTATATCGGATAGCAGCTATATGCAGGTTGGTTAACCTACGCACCCCTTCTCACTGTGGACGCTTCAGGAGATCTTCGACCCCGAACACTTCGGTTTCGCCCTCAGCCTACTCGAGTACGTATATGGAGGAAACCAAAGTCTGTGTTAAACCTAGAAGGGCTCGAACTGGGATAGTACGGCGCCCCCCTTTCCCCTTAAGACACATTCTCCAGCGAGGGTATGGTCAAAATCGGCCTAATTATTTTGGTCTTACTGTATGCCAGTGTTATATTGCCCACCATCTCTGCCACCGGCCCCGTCTCTGAACGATTCTTCACTACCATGCTTACGTGATCAGGTTATCTACTAACTTAGTCACAACCGCTACTGGACCTGCGTCGTATATGCGGATTCAAGAAAAAAGGTTAACCTACATGAGGCCCTACGGCGACCTTTCTTACCCTTCACCCGACTTTTCCAGCAAGCCTCCGTTAGGCAGTACCTGAAAATCACAATTGAGTCTCAAAATTGTTGAGCCCGAAGACTTATATGAACAAGTGGCCTCCAATGAGTCGTTATCAGGCATTATTCCTCCCACGACTATCCCCAATACGAAGACAGGGAACATTTCGATCCTGTTCTTCATGGAGGATCCCGCTCAGTTTCAGAGTTCACAGGATCGTCGTTTTCATTGCACCATCTCGTGTCCGACTGCGTCTGGGAGTTTGTGACAACCCACGCTAATGTGGTTGTGCTAGGTCCCGCAATTATCTTACTCATTCGTTACCTGAAGGGCCTGTGGCGCTGCGTTCCCCCCGGTCCCCAGGGCCTTCCCATTATCGGTAATGTCTTGGAAGTACGAAACAAGGCCCGGCTGTTTAAGCAGGATTACACCCAAAGATACGATGCGCTTTCCTTTTCTATCGACGTGGTCCTAACATTCACGATACTCTAGAGGATATAGTGTACTTAAACGCTCTCGGCGGCCCATTCTCGTCATTCATGTTATCACGGCAGCTGCAGAGCTCCTCGATCGAGGTGCACATATTTATTCTAGTCGTCCTCGCCTGATCACGAAATACTCACGGGGGGGTTGTTGCCTTGGAGACGCGTGAGTTTGTTACTTCCCTTTTGTGGCTCCCTAATCGACGAGCTGCTCACGATGGGCTTACAAAATCTGCGGTTTGCGACTTTTTAAAGAAAGTGTTTTTCTTGCTTCTGCACTGCTAGTGAATCCCAGTACTCTAGAGAAGCACTTTCAACGCACCGCTGTCTCCGCAACCTTGGCTATCCTATACGATTACCTAACCCTCGAAACTGAAAATGATAAGACTCTCAAGGATATCCGCAGTCCCATCGACCACATGTCCATCGCAACTGCTCCGGGAGCGTTTCTTGTTGAGTTAATGCCTTGGATAGTGCACATCCCCGAAACTTCCGTTCTCATGTCTATGAGGTGTTTCCTTGGCTCGGTCTTATGATATTGCATCGGATTCGCAAGATTGAAGTACGAAGGAAGGCCACATTTCGGGCAACACAATACTACGTTCGAGACACTTTTGAATGATGTTAGGAGTGAGATGGTATCAGTCGCGACGGACTGAGCCACGGAAATATAGTCTAAGGGTTCTGAACGACCGAGTTTCAGTGCATCGCGCATCAAGACCTCTGATCGCAACCAGCTTGCTAATCAAGAAATAGCTGTCTTTCCTCACATTGTCAATTAACCCTCGTTTACCCCCGTTTTATCAGTGCCGCTGACGCAGAGACGACGACAAGACGATATATTGGTGGACACTCGCAACGACCGCGCTTCCAGGAGTACAGAGGCGTGCACAAGCCGAGCTGGGCACTGCTGTCGGGCGGTCACGCGTCCCGACATTTTTGGATGCTCCGAACCTTCCATACATACAACCATTAGTCAAAGAAGTTCTTCGATGGCACCCTGCTCTTCCATTTGCTCTCCTACACATCACAACAGAAGATGACTGGTACCACGGGATGTTCATCCCCAAGGGAACATTAGTCCTTACGAATCTCTGGCATTGCAACCACGAATCGTCTTCTTATAGCGATGACGCCAAGGACTTCAGACCTGGGCGGTACTTGGACGCGAACAGCGAGACTATTCCGGGTCCTGCGGAGATGCACGAGGACGGACATGGTATATATGGTTTCGGGCGACGTGCATGCGCGGAGAAACTTCTCGCCAACGATTCGCTCTTCATCTACACAGCAACGGGGCTATGGGCCGCGACCTTCGAGCGTGTTCGTGATCTAGATAGAAAGGAATGACCCGTTGATACGGAGACGTTCGTGGATACTTGGATGGTTTTGTAGGCTTATTACACATACTCCAGGTCTGACTGCTAACTTATTCACTGCAGCAAATTTCTCCCGTACGAGTGCAAAATTACGCCTCGGTTTCCTGAGGTACCCTTGATATTGTTAGAGGAGAGGAGGAGCTGTACGAGACGTGAACCATGAGCGGGCAGTGGCGTTCCGATTCACTCTAGAGCCTTGCTTGTGGATCGTCCATCGATCTCAGTCATCGGCGTACAGAATCTAGAGTAGCACCGACCAAACCAAAACTATCGTCCTTATCCTTTCCTCCGCCCTTGTATGAAAAGTCTGACTGCAAAATGCTGTACATATCACCCCCGCGTGAGTGGTATAATGGATCGTTAGACGTCAAGCTTCTTATTCAGGCAAGCGACGGAGAGCCCCCGATTGGTTGGGCAGCTATGGTGACTCAAACAAATTTTCATATTTCACAGCCTCGCTCGCAGTTGTCCAAGTTGATCATGTACCTCCGTTATTGCGGTTCTATCTCCTTGTCCACGTAAGTTTTAAACGCACTGGTATCCGCGGGTCTGATCAAGGGCCTGATGACGAGTCTCTTGGCGCTTAAATTTGTAGTGCTATCGAGCTTTTCGAATGTGAGTAGGCTCATCATGTGGTCGTTGGTCCCTATCAAGGACTCTATGGCCAAGTCTATGGCTATGGACTTGGCAAACAGATGAGTCCTGAAAAATATTAACCGCGACCTTAACGGTTGCTTGCTTCGGCCGGTCACGATGTGCAGTACTGGCGACTCTTCAAGGACCATCCTTTTTTTTCTTTCTTGGATTCTATTTCCGTGCGTCTTGGGGCATAAGCATTTCACTAATAACTTCTTCTGAATGTCCTATTCTTCCTCTTCAATGGATAATACTTTGCCCTATCATCCATGACCTCACAGCTCCCGGTTAGAAGTGACAGGTGACAGATAGACTGCACGGTACATCACAACTTTTCTATTTACCTCTGCTGTTGGATCATTTGATCGATCACGACTTGGATCAGATGTTTTGTCTAAGGTTTTGTCGTCATGCCTCCCATCAAGCCAAGCCACGTGAAGGGCCAACATCAGTCAAACACCACGCTGTTCCGGGCGTTTCCGGCAGTGCCCCCCCTGGTGAAATCATGGGCATATACGGTATCGACAAGTACTGGGCTCGGGTTCCAAACGAGCTGCGCTCTTGCCCTGCTACCACCCTTCGTTCTCTTGGGGCCGGTCCTCACATTTTGAGTCCTCTACGGTCGGCGTTCCGTTGTTGACTAGCTATTTCCTTGGACTCGTGTTTGTATACTAGTACTAGAAGCAGCTGAGCTGCTACCACGATCGATATGACGAACAATCCTTACGCCACCCTCTCTCAGTCGGACAACTCTACCGTCCTGTCGTTCACCCTGGAGGACGGGTCAAGCTTCCCTATAATCTCTACGTATACAGTCGGGCAATCTCATGCTGTCATTGTATGAACCTCCCTTCATATCGGATCGAACCCTCTCTTATCTCGGACAGGCTCTCGTCGTCGCGTCTTGCATTTCTCTGATTGCTGCTGTCGGGTTGTTATCTGCGATCGCTGTGCGTATTAAATCGGTGTCTATGTCCGTCTGTTATGAATGTTGTTTCTCCAGATATCTGCGTTCAATACACGCATGGTCAAAGACCCAAATATGTTTGTGCGAACGCACGTCGTTTACTACTTCGTCTCTCTCCTCCTTAGTGACATCCTACAAGGTGCGTTCCTATCACTTGATTAATTCTTTGGTGCCTTTCTCTTCGGTGTGGGTGTGGTGGATAAGTTGTAATTTGGGAGGCAGAGTACGGTAGAAGGAGCGGACAGGATTGGGCAGTTTTTTGGATTCAGTTGCTAATGGTTCTTGGTTTTTCATAGCGATTGGGTCGATCATGAATTCAGCCTGGATAACCAAACAAGCCGTCGTCTACGACTCGCTCTGTACAGCCCAAGGTAGACGGGTGTGAGCTCATCCGTCCCAAGCCCGCTTACACTTACTTCAGGTGTTATCAAGCAGACGGCGGATGTTGGAATCGCTCTCTGGTGAGCCCTCAAGGAACGCGTTGAAAGGGCCAACCCTGATTAATTTATGTTAGGTCTTTGGTGCGGTCGTCAAGTTGACTATGCTACAAATGTCGCTATATCCAGCTTGCTATAGGTCATTGCGACTCGCACGTTTTTGGTTCTCTTCCTCCGCGTCCCGCACAAGCGATATACGATGTGGATTACTTTGACCGCCAACTGGTCTCTCCTCGGTGCAATCGTCATTGCTGGACCAGCAACGGCGAGTGATAAGCGCGGCCCATTTTGTGAGCACTCTCGTCGAATTATATTCGTCCCTCTATATGCTTAATCGCCATGTTCAGACGGCATCTCTGGCGCTTGGTGTTGGATATCTTCAAGTTATAGCACCAAGCGTATCGCGTGTGTATTTCAGATCATAGGGTTCCTCACATGCTGATTCGTCTTCCACTTACAGTTTAGATTACATGGTTGTAAGCCGCCACAATTTATTTTTTTTACTCAACCCTCACTTCATAAATTCTCAGATGTTCATCTCTGCGCTGCTCGCATTCATACTCTATTTTCTCGTGTTTTTGAAAATGCGAGGGATCGTTCGTTCTCAAGCTCTTTCGACTTCTGTCGCATCCGCAGATCGGGAACGCGACGAAAAATACGAGCACAAGCTAGCACGCCAGATGCTATTATACCCTGTGGGTGTCTAGTCTGCTGGCCCGTTCGCATTGACACTGACACGAGCCTCCTAGGTCGCTTACACTATCCTGATCCTCCCTATCGCTTGCTGTCGCTTCTCTGCGTGGAGCGGACACAAGGTTCCATTCGGTGTTACAATCTTCAGGTACGTGCGGTCGCATTTCTGTAACTTCACACCTAATTCTTTAATGCCAGCGCTTTCATCTATCTCCTGAGTGGTACGTCGATCGGTCTGACTTGGGGGGGGTCCGACTGAATAATCCTGCTGAACAGGCCTAGTCCACGTCATCCTCTTCGCGTCCACCCGCCGCATCCTGCCCCCGCGCTCCATGATCCCGAAGTTCCTCATCTCAAACCCACAGGTCCTCCTCGCCTCCACGGCCGTGCCCGACGGCGATTTCGACAGCTATTACGACGGCGCAGAGAGCCAACACTCGTGGGTGAACCACGCAGCAGCAGAGAAAAAGGACGGCGGCGCCATCATCGAGCCGTTCGATCCGCGCAACCCGTTCGCCGATCCCGTGTTGCCCCCGATCGACGAGGCGGTGATCAGACGCGTGCGCAGCCCAGACTCCGAGCGCAGTTCGTCGCGCGCCACGCCCCGCGCGCTGTCGCCCGTGCCGGGGGATTATCCTGACCTGCGGGCGGTGCCCCCGTCGCAGGGAACACAGCGAGGGCAGCGGGTTGAGCTGAGCGAGGCAGAGACAGACCTGGTAGATGAGCCAGCTGCGCAGATCTCGCCTGCCCCTACCCACCGTGAAGGTGAAAGGATGGAGTTGCCTCACACCCCACTCAGCGCACGCCGGTACACTTGAGACCTCCTCCTGATCGCTTCGTCTCGTCTCTTTCGAGTTTGTATTATGGGACTCACGGTATTGCGTCGTACTTGTTTCTCGCGGTTTTGGTTCCAAGGAGGTATTTATTACACAAACGGTACAGTACGACTAGTAGCATGAGATGCTGTGTCGACTGATATTTTATGTACCACCGACGAACGGAATGGGTTTTCCGCCATTGTCCCTAGTGCCAGTGAGCATCGTCTGACGCGAACGTATTGTGGCTGGACTCAAAAAAAAAAAAAACGTATCGAAGCCATTTTCGCCCTCCGGCAAGCCCAACCTCGGAGCCGAGGAAAGAACCCGGTGTCATGTGACCGGGTGAAGGAGCTGCCTACTGCAAATATACAGGCTGGTCACGAGCCTAGGCGCAAGGGAAGTCGGTAGGCGGAGCAACGCTGAAAAGGGGGGGAGGGTGTGTGAAGAGAAGGACAGGGGGGGCGCCGGATTGCAGCTGATTCTTGTCCAACTCCCGCTCCAGTGAGCTCGCGAGCGCTTTCTTCCAAAAACCGGTCTGTTGCCAAAACGTATTGTAGTAACAACAAAACTGAATAGCCCGCTGACTTCCGCAGGGGCACACGCGCCGGGGGGAAGGGTCGTTTCTAGGGTTCTTGATTGCTGGCTATGTTGGGGGGGGGGGGAGAGACGTTCGAACTCCTCCTGTCTTGCTGATTCTCGCCGCTGGAACTTTGTGGGCCCAAAGTGCCTAAAGGAAACAAGGAACACAAAACGTGATTAAGACACCATTTATTTCGTGCGTGCGTACGGTGCGGTACTATACATTACTTGCAACCCTGAAGGGACACACAATGCACGCCGAACGTTGCCCGGGGGGCAATACAAATTACTAAAAACATGTGGCACACCACTACTGACATTGCCCTTTCTTTGATAGCGCCTCGACGTTCGTTCGGTTTCAAAAGACTTCCCAGGCTCAGGAACCGACTGTCGGCCATTAAAACACGACAGAGGCAGCGACAGATCGCTCGAAACGGTTCGGATGCGGGAACCCGCAACGGACGCCCGACTGATACCCGATGGTCTGTCTGTCTGTCTGATTGCTTGCCCTGGCCTGCTGGGGTCCCCCCGCATGACGGGTGGGGTCGACAAATGCACCTGCGGGTTAAGTGCGGTGGAAACGTGGGAGAAAACTGCGTGCCCACCTCGCCTTAATTCGTATGTAAAGCCGGGCGCGATAAGGGGTATGCTTTTCCAAAGAAAAAGGTAGAAAAGAAGACTTCCTTGCCCCGTGACTTTGGTAGCTTTCGGTCTATGATTGGCAAGCTTCTACAGGCGTTCGTACTGTGGGCTCCGGACGGGGAAATGTCCAACTTTGCGGACCGCTGATGCTCGCACGTTGGGTAAGGCTTTCGGTCTCTTTACCGAAGCAATTGCGAACAAGCGCTATCTTGGAGAGCCGAAGCATCGGCCTTCCACCATACGCAGACCACGAAGACTGCCGTTTTCAGCGAAGCCTTCGTTGTCCCTTGATCGATCGTACGTGCGATTAGATCTTGAATCTTATAAGCCGACTGAACGTCGAATGAACAAATGCAGTAGTTATCTGGAAAAACGCCTACATATTAAATTCACGGCTTCGACGTAAGTTCATGTGACTCGCGGACTTACACGTTTGTAGCCAGGCTTGCGGGTCTGGACAATCGAAGGAAACGGAAAGTGGTTCATAACCCAAGTAGATCCAAGTAGGCAGGTGGTCACCCAGGAATCTGCATGCCCCAAACCCGACATCCTAATAGCGCCCAAGCGTTCTCCGAGCAAGAAGATGATAATCATACCTTATGGAAAAGCAGTCATTCGACAGACAACTACACGGTAACTTCTGCGGGGCTCCCGCGGGAGTGTTGCATGAAGAAGTGGCAAGTGGTCGGATCCTTACCAGACGGTCACTTGTCGTTTCCGAGGACCCTAAAATTATCGTATCTTTGGGACTGGTTTGCTAGAATGCCTACGTATCAAGAGTCACTCCAAAAGGCTAGTGCGAGCGGTTACTGCTGTGCTTCCTTGACGGCAGTGACGAATATCGGCTTGGATTGTTTTGCATTCAATAGAGAGACAACCAACGGTAAGCCCTCTCGAAGATGGCATGAAGAAAATCCGGAGTTCTCACCAAACACGACCATTCATAAGCGCTGGATTGCGTTAGCAACATCTGCGACCTGTCGGACAACCGCTAGTTTCAATCATCATACACGAGCGTCAGTTGCGATTGTAGATCACCACAAGCGCCGGTAGTACCCATCTTGAGGGTGCTCACAAGCGAACTCGAGTCGGCGTAATGACGATTTCTTTAAATAGACACATTTATCTGTTAGGAAGTTTCTCTGCTCACGCACAGGAGTCCAGGCGCTAGGAATCCGCACGCGAAGCGAGCAGCCGCGGGTGAAACGTGTCGAAGGCATAACTGAGATAACTTTGTGATTACGGGCCAGTGTTCACATCAGAACGGTTATGAGGCAAACTTGTAATCCATACGCCCAAATTACGCAAGTCATCCCGACTCGACACTGCTGCGCAAGAGTCAGCGTGGCTGTCAACCGGTGACAAGCCTCAGGTACCTCTGGAAAAAAAGATCAAGAGGTGTCATGCGCCACTAGTCCTCATCCATCGGCTGACCCTTTTTCCTGCGCTCCTCGATACGTCTCCTCATTGCCGTTCGAGCGCCATCAACTGCTGGGTCTAACCGCCCAGCTTTGGCAAGCGCTAAGGTCAAGGAGTGGATCAACCCAACGTAATTGTGACGGCGAAGACTATTTTCGAACTTGAGGGTCGACAGTACGTGAGGACGACGGCAAAGAAAATGGGGGAGAAAATACGCACAGCCCATCGGTCACGTTTTGCGTGCTCGTCCGCAAGCTCCTGGGCAAGGTCAGCTTCCCGGGCACCATTCCCAGACGCCTGTGCCGAAGAGAGTTGTGCGTGCAACGTCGGTAGGGGATCGTCACGGAGTGCGAGTAGACTGAATTCCAGCTATACCCCAAGTGAGCCTCTGCAAGCAAGCAACGAAGGGGGGGGGCACGAACCGAGCCTGGGGGATACGTGGCGATCCGAGCTTCGATAACCCCTCTAAGAGTAATTAGGGTTTACGGGAGTGCGCAAGGGATGAGGGTAGTATACCGTGCTCGCGCAACCCAGCCCTCGCCACCCTCCTCATACAGACCGTGGGTAATCGGGGCTTGCTTGAGCCCGTCGAGTTCGTAGACAGAACCGAGTATGGGAATATACACTATAAAGTGATAAGCATCCTCTGCCGTCCTTGGCAAGTCTAGTCCATCGAGAGAGATCGCAGAGGGGGGGGATAGGGCGTTATGCGCCGCGCGCAGCCAATCTGCGCTAGTGACGGCAAGACCCCGTGTCTGGGCATCCATGCCCGTGGTGAATGACAGGAGCTCCCGGAGTTCTGAGCCCGCAGTCAAATCGGGAATGTTACCGAGGGCGTTAAGGACTGCGAGGGTAGCACAGGCATTCTGCACGACCTGATGCGCGAAAAAACCGGGGAAAGCGGTGTCGTATGCACCGCCAGTGGCGTCGGGTTCTCCCGCGCCAGGAAGCCATTTGAAAAGAAAGATCAGGGCACGAAGAGGCTGAAGAGGCGCAAGCTCAGTCGGATCGAGGGAATAAAGGTCATCTACGATAAGCGGTACACCGAGTGACCTTAGGAGCTCGCTGCGGGGCAGGTACGGTCAGTCAGTTGATGAGGGGAGAGCTGGGGATAATAAGCGCCACGACGCACGTAAAGACCCCAGGATCTGATTCTGTAAGCTGCCACCCGCTTGAGTCGTCATCACCGGACATCTTCTGGAGTTTATATGCGTTGTAAAAGAGCTTCAACTTGGTAGTCGAGCTTGACTAGGCTCTCCTGAGGGCTTTCTTGAACCTGAGAACCGTTGTCGCGACGCGTCCTCAGGCACGTGCCATGGCAATCATTTGTTTATATTCACCGAACCCGGACCGTACGGGACGTGCAACTAAGGCAAAGACCGATCGTTGTACCGTACGTATAGTGTCTACATAGTAGCTAAGAGGCGGAGTCAATAACTTGCATCTGGAACACTATAAATAAGTAGCCATGAGGCTGCTGAGGCCGTGTCATGTCATGGGAATGAAACAATAGTCCTGATTTGTGGTGTATCAGAACTCCGATGTACCCGCGTGGGCGTGCAGGGCTGTGGGCGGGGCTTCATTAAGCTTCATTGAGGAATTTCAGTAGATTTTCGGCCCTTTGCGGGTGGTGAAGAGGGTTTGGAGCCGAAGGGTGCGGTCGTTGTGGGAGGTCCCATTCAAGTTGGCGGTGGCAGTGAGAAAGTATGTGATTAAATGTGCGTCCTACCCAGCACTCGCAGTGACGTCTTTGGGGAGGAAGCCGGGGAGAAAGCGATGGGTGTATTCAGCAATAAGACATGACCAGTCGTGAGTCTGAGTGTCTGAGGGCTGTGGATACAGTGGAACGGGAGGGATTGGATAACACCCCAGACAAGTGTCAATGACACTCTATCTCCTGCCACCTAACACATCGCTTTACCAAGAAAAACAGGTGACACTCAGTCTCGTATAGCTGGCTCCTATCGATAACTACACAGCCTTTGCTTTCTAGACTCCTAGATACGCGGCCACGTTTGTTCCTTGTATCTTCTCTCTAGTTTGTCTAGTCTATGTTGAACCGGCTCAACCCTGTATTGGCTTTAGCCGGCCCCCAAACTCTGAAGGCCCACACATCAATGCCAAGTGAATGGTAAACCCGCAATCTGCCACAATCATGGGACGCAACAGTCATCCCCTTCGTAAACAACAGGGCGAGCCAAACATCGCATAGTGCCAACGTCATGCCGGCTCGCTTATATGACTGCGCAGTCACTGCGCGTCAACATCGTTGCCATCATCACCGCAAACGTTCTGCGGGGTGTTAGTGTCATTGCCTCTGATCCCCTCCTTGAGCTCAGCTGGCTGCGCGGTAATTTAATACTCTGTCGATGAAACTGGACCTTCCTTTAGCAGACTTTAAGCTTTCGGGTATGAAGGGCTGTATCAACTTCCACAGCTTCGTCTCGGCCTGGATGCCTGCCATAAACAATTGCTTCTATGTTCCATGGTCTCGTACACCACCTTATCGTATTGATTGAGAGCGCTGTAGCCGCGCTTGAGTTAGTTACAGCCGTTCTCGAAGCAGTGAACAGTCGACCAACCGGTCTGTTTCATAGCCAGTCGGATCGCTAGGAACAATGAAGATACCAGGGTCCATTGTCGTTTCTAAACAAGTAACATAGTCAGTCATTCTAAGTTACAGACGCCTGAGCAGAACGCCTGGTGGTCGGCAAGTGCCGGATGAATTTGTCACGGTCCGAGAACGCCCAGCCAGCAGAGTAACCCAGAGCCCACCGTGTTCCTTTCGAACCGGAGCCGGCATGCCAGTCGCTGGCAATGAGCATGTCCACGGCTCGACCCATGTTACCACAGAAGGGCTACAAGGAGACAATGATAATCTATACCCCATCCCAGAGGACGTGCACTTCGCGACGATCGAAGAGAAAAAACGCCTATGGCTTCGCGACGCGCTCATCAATATGCTCTTCATCGCATCGTGGTATGTCATGTGTATTCCGACTGTGATCCGACTTTGAATCCTTCCATTTCACCATGTAGGTTTACTTTCGCACTCATACTGTCGTTGTACAACAAATGGATGTTCGCTCCTGAACATTTCGGATTTCCACTCCCCCTCCTCGTGACGATGCTCCACATGTTCGTCCAGGCCGTGTTGGCTTCCATCCTGCGGTTTGGCTGGCCCAGTAGGTTCCGTCCAGAACATGATCCATCAAGGGAAGACTATGCGTGAGTATTTGTTCCTTTCTTGTCCCGTAATCCCATCGGGGCGAATCCAGTGGGGTACTCATTTAGCACCCCTCAATTATTTACGACATATGAGAAATGTCTCCGATCGGAATTCCGCGTGCTCACTTCCTGTCTCTATTGCCCACAGAAAGAAGGCAGTCCCAACGGCAGTCAGCACCAGTCTTGATATCGGTCTGTCAAACCTTTCTCTTAAGACCATCACCCTCTCGTTTTACAGTGAGCGCCTCGCTATCTAGCACATGATATTCTCATCAGTTGCGCTGACAAGCCCCTTGACAGCTATGTGCAAGTCTTCCTCTCTCGTGTTTGTCTTGGCTTTTGCGTTCCTCTTCCACCTAGAAACTTTTTCCATCCGGCTTGTCGGTGTCATTCTCCTTATTTCTATGGGGGTACTTCTGATGGTGGCGACTGAAACACATTTCGTACTTGGTGGTTTTATTCTCGTGCTGTCGGCAAGCGCGCTCGGGGGTCTTCGTTGGTCCCTTACTCAATTGCTAATGCGCGACAAGCGCTCCGGAATGAACCATCCGGTCGCGACTATATTTTGGTTAACACCTGTTATGGGTCTTACTATCGCTATCGTTAGCGTCTCTATCGAAAACTGGAGTGAATTATGGGGATCTCGCTTCTTTGATGGAACGGGCGCTACATTGCGGACTATTGGACTTCTCATTCCTTCCAGGGATTATCGCATTCAGCATGGTCCTCAGCGAGTACTAGTGTGTGCCTCTACTCTCATCTGTATCTCCGTTGGACTACCTCTGAATCGTCGTTGTGTCCGTGTCCAGTATAATCCAGCGCGTTGGTGCTGTGCCCATGTCAATTGCGGGAATTGCAAAAGAAGTTGCGACCATCAGCGTGTCAGCCTTGCTGTTCGGCGATGAGTTGACACCCCTGAATATTACGGGTGTTGCTGTGACTGTTTGTGGTAAGCCAAGTCCCTGGAATTGAAGCGGGTCTCCTCGCTTAACGCCCTAAACCCACCGCAGGCATCGCGCTCTTCACGCACCACAAGTATCGTAAAAGGCTCGAGTCCGACGTTCCGCTCGATCCCCACGGGCGCCCTCTTGATCCCGAAGACGAAGCGGAACTTGGACCTGGAAGCATTGCACTACGCGATGATTACCGCCCAGCACAATCCGACTCTGATGGTGGGACAGCGGTACGTGCACAATGTCACCGCACCGCGTAAATATTTCTCTGATATGTCATGATGCAGCTCGAGCCACTCCTACCTGCGAGTGAAGGCCTACAGGCCAAAGGCCATGTACTTTTTGATTCTGACGTCGAAAATAGCGACGATGAGGACGAGGCTGACTTGCCGGACCGCTGACACTCTGTAGTTACTCTGTTCTTGTTTTAGTGGTCTGCAAAATAACCTTGCACGAGCCCTTCCAATCACTTCAGTCAACTAGGCGGCTCCCCACAACCCTGAATCTGGGAACCCGATTTTCCTGAGTTCCGCCGACAAAGTTCACAAAGGATCCCTTCGGTGGTATTGACGGCGCGATGGGCCGAAGCCCCATGCCCTAAAGGCGCGATTGCGATGATGCCCCGCGAGCGGACGAGGGAGCAAGCGCCGATAATCGTGGCCATCATACATGCGAAACGTCGCAGCTGGTAACGTACGCAGTATTGGGATACATCGGGTTTGTTGCGAAATCTCGTGGGGCCTGCGAGTACTCTGACCAAAGCATGTGGCCACCGCTTGTCGGCGCGTCGCATTATGCTTGTGCCCGATACGATTGCAACAATTTGTATATCGGCAAACAGGGTTCGCGACGGTATCACATCGCGTAGTAAGTATCAAGGCAGATAACGACGGGATGCGCATGCGCCCGTCGCCCTGCGGAGGCGGTCCAAGAGAATACTTTTGAGAAGGGCGTCAGTGCAACTACGTGCGGGATCATCGGATAACCTGACCAGTCTGGAAGCGCGTTGTGGGCTATCTGTATGGTGTGCTATTCTGGTCCCCGACCGCGTTTTCACTCTCCCAAGGCAATGCAGGATTGAACTACCCGATACGTGTGTCGGATGGTCATGCGCGCGTCCCAGATCACTGAGGACGGACCCAACTCCCGGATGAGGCGGGCGCCTGGTACGTATGTCGAGCGCTAGGCAGATCTGCGTGCGGCTATGTATGCTAAAGATGGATGGGGTGGGGAATATGGGGAGGGGCTTCACACAAAGGTGAAATGCCGGGAGGCTGTCGGGGGAGGGGGGTCACGCGGAATGGATAATATCGTTATTCTTTTGTTTTTGTTTTATTTGAGAAGGGGGGGGATTAACGAAACTAAAAACGTATAATCTATTCGGAATTTCTAGGAAGGCTGTGCGCAGGGGCGTAAAACTGAAAATGGCCGGACAGGGGAAGAAACGGGCATCACCCCCCATAGGCGCCGCCGCCGTCGCCACCGCCCGTGCCAACTAACTAGTGTGCGAGTGGCGGCCATCTCGTCTCGATGGCGTCTCGGGTGCGCCCAACTTGGCTGACACTCGTTACGGGACAGAGGGGACGCTAGGCACAGGATGGCGACGGCAAAAGAGGAGTGGGTGACAGGTTTGGTGTACCCGCGGAGTAAAAGACAAGGCAAAGTATCGAACATGAGAAAATCACGGGTCGCGAGAGCTTTCTGCTGCCGGCAGAGGCCCAAGTGATCTGGCGGGAGTCGCACCGAGAAAGGAGACAGGTGGGTATGATATTATTTCTTTTTTTTTTCTTTTCCTTTTTTTGAATCCAGATACTGTATTTACCTTTGACGCCTTACATCTTAGCAATGACTCTGACTCATCCGGGCAGTAACGCGCAAACCAATTGCACAGGGTCGGTACTGAGCCGGTGAGTTCGGATCTTGGCTCGAGGCACCCTACAGACACACTGGACCAGCTCGAACCGTTTGGAATCTCCACGATCTTTTGGCGTTTGAAATAACATTTCCTAGTCTGAACCCCCATCGCCAATCTCCCGTCCCCAAGAGATGAGAGTCTCTTCCTTTGACTCCCGTTACGAAGCCGCTTAAATATGCTCTGTCATGCCACTCTTCGACACACATCCGCTCACCCATCCTTACACCCCATCTAACTAACCTATCCTAATGGACGGTCTACGTTTTGTACTCGAAGCACCACAGCTCTCTCAGACACACAAGAAGCGTCCCCGCCTCGTGACCTCATGCGACAACTGGTGCGTTCTTGGTTGTATGTCACGTTATGGAACTCCTCGGATGCCGACCCATCGCCCCGAACAGTCGTCTCAAAAAAATCAAGTGCGTGCAGGTCAAGTCCCAGCCCCGTTGTGAGGCCTGCGAGGCCGGCAACACGCCTTGCCAGTTCCGTGACCGGGAGCGCTACTTTGCCGAACGAAGCCGCATAGTCACCGGGGCAAGCGCTGGCCCCAGCCCAGCGCACAGCCGGCGTTCATCGTCTCAGAGCATCGAGCCCACCACTGTCAGCCCTACACGGGGCGACTCCGTCGACTGCCTCTGGTTGGTACTCGGGCGCGCAGGCGTCATCTGATAGTGGTCATCCATCACGCTATGCGTCGAGTTCGCCCTCGTACAGCCTCTCTTCGTCACCGCAATCAAATCCAGATCAGTGGTTCTCATCTCCGCTCATGGGATCCGCGAGACCTCATTACGAAAGGTGGGTTTGTTCCGTCTCATCGTATGACCCAAGCCACCTGACTCTCATGCTGCGCACAGACAACACTCATACACATCTTCCTTACCTCAGCTTGGCAACGGCAGTCCTCGCGGTGACTACGCCTCTTACGCAATCGCAGACACATCGAGCGCACAGAGAGATCGCGTAGTCAGCCAAGTGTTGCCTCTGTTCGACTCACGCCAAGTGAACATGCCTCATCCAACAATACTCGTGCACCTTGTCCAGGTATTCTTTGAGTGCTTCGCCCGCAATTTCCCCTTCCTCCAATATGACGACGTCTCCCGTCGCGTATTCAATGGCACCCTATCCCCGTTGTTGGCCAACAGCATAGCCTCTCTCGCAGCAAGGTACTCCCAATCATCGGACGTGCTTACCCGTGGTGCCACCGCCGTGTCGAACGCCTACGCGGATACCGCAAAGGTGTGCTTTTACCCCTTCCACTCGAAAAAAAGGAGACTTGACTGAGCATTTCGCAGAGCCTCCTCCACGACAGCTCTCACGTTCCGTACATTGAGATCCTGCATGCCGTCATCGTCCTCGCTTGGGGCGAATACAAAGCCGGGCGCGTGGCTGGCCCCACCGAATACAGCCAGGTACGTTACGTCTTGTGTCGCGCGCACAAATGCGCCGGCTTCTTCCCTGGTGGGTAATCAAGGTTGCTCACGACGATACGTAGATGGCCACGAAGCTTGCTATGAGTCTAGGCCTCGGCAACGATGTGATCGGACAAAACTCGAGTGAGCGCGAGCGCACCTTGCTCCGTTCCACATGGACATCGGTCGTGCAGCTCCAGCAGATCGCCGCATCCCGCGCCTGAGCGCTTTGTACTTCTCCGTCCAGACATAGGTGTTGTTGTCGTTGACAGGGCACACCCGGACGGAATTACTTAGCTGTCGACACATGCCGTTCTCTACCGTTCACCCCATGCGCGCGCCTAGGCGGCGCGCCGAGTCTCCGCATCGCCCCCCCCAAGATATCTCCTCCCACTTGTTATCGCTCTAACTCCACATCATCATTGTGTCTTTCTTCTTTTCCTTCTTCAACTGTTTCCGAGTGCTCCATCGATGTATTGTAACATCTGCTCTATTTTAGATCTGATCACTTATATAGCACAATAGATGCGCGACAGGCTTCGTCCATGTAATGTAAGTTTTGTGTGTGTGTGTGCATAAAGATATGTTTAGAGAAGCTCCCAGATCTTGTGTTCCCCGAGGACGTGTGGGTTCGTCACTTTGCGTTTCTGCCTTGTCACCCGGCCCTTGTGCATTGCGGCCGCGGATAGATGATCGAAGCTCGGATGGCCTAGATGCCCGTGCGCTAGATTACCCCGATATGTCTTGCGAGCAGATGGTCTCGCCACTCCGAACTGGAGATTTGTATCTATCTGAGTTTACAATTTTCTTTTCGGAGTGAAAGTATGGGTGTGGTTGTTGCAGCGGGACCCCCCTGGCAACAACGCATTTCTCGAACCCACACCACAGCACACGGACGACAGTGGGTAGTGATTGAGGGAGATAGGAAGAGGGTGGTCCCGCATTCCTGAGTAACACTGCCTTCGGCACCCACCGCTTGTGGCACAACAACACCTTTCTAACGAAACAAAAGTCGTCCGGGCTAATTTCGGCTGCGAGTTTTGAGACAAAGAACTAGTGCTCGGCAATTACTGTACCCCGGCTATCAAGCTGACACGCAAGGATGTCACCATGTCGACGGTACGGAGGACAATCGGACGGATCCACACGTCGACTGGTTTATGGACGGCACGCGGTCGCGGAAAAAAATTGCACAAAGGATTAGATCACGCGTGAGCACTTCTCACACACGACAATGAAACTGCAAATTCTCCGCGGGGAGGGTCCATTGGTACAGTAGGACAGCTACCGATCCCGCCCCAGCCCAATACAAATGTTTACCCAACCGTCTGCCCCTGACATACATGCCCCCAGCCAAGCCAACTCTGCTTCTGCAGGAGTGACCACACCCTGGAGCAGCGCGTATGCGAGCGTCGGACTGGCACCAGGACCCGGGGCGGGAAAAAGGAGTGGCAGATGCAAAGAGAGAAGATCCGCGAGGGTATTGGGAGTACCTTTGTGGTAGCACGGGGTCGTCGTCAGCAGGTGCCTACAATAGCAGCAAAAAAATCCGCGGATCGCGGGATTGGGCGCTTATTATGGAGGGGGAGGGACCACCCACCATCTTCGAGAACGGGAGGTGCAAGATCCTGCAGGACGGGCCCTTCAGGCAGGTAGAGCCTGATCGGGACGCTGCGCACGACATACGCGCTGTCTCTGTCTGGAGCGCCTTGAGGGTCCGCGGACGGGGGACGCGTATGCATTGATGATGATTGCGCGGCCGGCGGTGAGCCTGGCCGAGCTGGCAACGTGGTTGGGGTCACTTTGGAAGCGACGCGCCAGTAATCATCAAAATTATCTGCAGGGTCGGTCAGCGGGCGCGGCGCTCGAGCAGTGCTCGGGTATCAGGAGGTGGGGCGGGAAAAAAAAAGATGGGACGCACGCTCTTTGATGCCCTCCCACATTCCGTCCTGTTCTGCCTTACGCAAACCGGTCATGCGCTTCGTGTTGCCCCACCGCAAGAAATCGGCCTCTTTCAGTTGACCCATGAATGCCTGCTTGCACGCCTCAGCGCTCGGCGCCAGGAGCAGCCTATCGGTGGGCGGCGAGGCTAGATGGAGCGTGAGGCGCAAAGGAACGGCTTGCGGGCGACTAGAGGCGGATGCCCCTGGACGCGAAGTAGCCAAGGTTGTGTGATTGTCGTAAATAAGCCCAATGGGCCAGTGCCTGCGCGTCCAAGTTGAGAGAAGATGACAGGACCCGAATATCTGTGGGAGGGGGAGACGAACCATTTCAGCAGGTGACCCTCCTCGCTCTCGAACCACCAGTCTTCTTCCTTCATCGTTCGCGCCGCTTCGTCGTCGAATACGACATCCTGAAGGAAGCGTTTGATCTCCGGAATCAGGAGAGGAAGATACGAGACGCGCGGTGCTTGAAGGAAATAGCATTCGAGACCGCGGTTGCTGTTCGCGGGGAGCTCTTTCGAGTCGACTCGTATCTCGAGCGGCACGGTGCCTTCCCAGACTAGCCGCCGAAACAGTGTAGTGGACGCCGGTGAGGAAGTGAACGTCGATGGAGAATGTCGTATGCCTCCAAAGGTCGACATCGTGAGTAACAATGGCCCGGACAGTAGCGCTTATGGGCGGCAGCTTGCGGCCCCCGGTGTCGGTCGTTGTGGCCTCCTGTGGTCTGGTCCCGTCTTTGATCTTCAAATTCAAATTCACAGCAGGAACACCCTCAAATCATTCTCTCGACAGCCCTCACCCTCGTCGCATTTTCTGACAGGTTTCTGTGCAGAAAAAAGACAAATCGTGGCTTGCTTGGAACTATCCATAACACATGTTCGTTTCCTCAACCTGCCGTTGTTTCTCCTGATCTTAGACCTCATCAGAAGTACGGTACCACATGGCTGCATGTATGGCTGGCACCACGAATCAAACGAAAATCATGTTGACCGGCGCTCAGCACCTCGGTGTTTAACAGTGCCCAAGTCGACCCATCGGTGAATTTCTTTGGGAGAGTGCCTTACCGTAACATCAGCCCGAGAGCTTGAAATACGGCGTGTGTTTCGTCGGAGTCAGGTTTGTGACAAATAAAACCCTTTTACAGGGGGCCATCAGCGCCGTTCTGGGTCATCTTGGATTCTAGCGCCAGGGCACCAATGCTCCACCGTGGGTATTTGCTGGCTGCTACAGGAGGTTCCACGTCCCTGTAGCCCGTGGGTGGGCATGCGCCCTTTCCATTTGAGGAAGTTTACACGCCCCCACGAACACAGCGACCCTGCATGCCAACACACGAGCCCATCAGACATTCGGCTATTCCCTCCATAAATGCCTGATCGCTGCACCAGCACCAGTCGGCCCGCGCTTGCTCTTTCATGTGTTTGACACATCACTTACCCGTGGGTGTCTGTCTCGGCGCCCTTGTTCACCGTCTCGTCGAGCCCTCTGACCAATACGTTGACGAATGGTTCCCACACCTGCCTTGCAGATTCTTGTTTCAGTTTACTCATAGACCCTCGTGTTGGTACGGGAACCCCACACAGGGACCGGTCTTTCCGTCACTAGTCAGACTGAACCAAAACTACCGGTATGTTTTGATCAGTTCCTATGGGCGGTGCGCGCTGCGAAGCACCGTCCTCTGTGCCCGTCTTCCAGTTTCGGCTTGCTCCCCGCCTCTGCATCACTACTTTGCCGGGCCAATCATATGTCACCCCCGTGGTGGGGTGTTGTTCACGATCTCTTAACGTGCGCTCCCACGCGAGCTTGCAACGAACCTTTGGAGCGATGAGGCCGTAACTCCCCCTGCATAACTGCCAGACATGCTCACTTCTCACGTAGCGAGCGCTCGACTTTGGGCGATCGTAATAGGGCCGCCATTTTATGAAAATGTCACATATCTTGCAGTATGCGCCCAGCGCAAGGTGTCAAGGATCAATAGAACGATACCTGACGTTCTCGATCCATTCCTGTTTACCTCATCTATGAATGATACCTCCTACGGATGTGATAACTTAACTCATAAAAGGCATATACTGTTTGCCCGCAAGATGGTAAACGAGAAGATAAACTGGATCCTTGGGAACAAGCGGTACCGCGGACTCTCGGCTGTTTGATAACTAGCGCTGGATGTGCTCTTTGAGTACTGTCTAGTCGTCTTAGCGATCATCTACAGTCGGCCTTTGTTTACTTGCTACCATGGGCTATACTAGTCAAAGGTTTTGGTATCCACGTTTGCCGCCGAGTACCAGCGGATGTTTCTTCCATCGGTCGCTGGGCACACGTTATGGCGCACCAGTCCTGCACGTGCCTGAAAAAACTGGTGCGTATGAAATCTCTTCATTCTAATTCTTCTTTGGATCTTTTTTTTTTCATGGGCCACATGGAACGGTTAGCCTGCGCTATCTGAGCCTTAGCTACCCGATTCATCGTCTGCACCTGTGATGTGGTCTAGGCAAATATCAATTTCCCAGTCCTCAAAGATTGTAAAACTTGCCTGAACCGAACGTGACATCGCTTAGCCATCACCTGAGCAGATTGAGCCGGCGCGTTGGTTCCGTTCCCCAGCAGACATTCCAGGATCTCCGCAACGTCTGCGGAAACGTTTCCGTTGTAATTGGAACGAAATTCCCACACGTCTTAAGTCATTGTGGTTGGCACATGACGCTACGTATCAACCCGCTTGGCATCAAGAACGAGGACTAATATCCGCACCCCCACAAACACGACTGGATGTTGTAAGACTGGCAGGTGCGCAGCGTGGGTCGTTCTTTGATGCTTGATGTGGGTGAGTGTTTGAAAAAGAACAGCGCAGTATGTGGGCCAGAGCGATCGCGACTAAGTGGTGGGAAGTCATCAACAATACCTCACCCCAAATTTCTGATATCAGGGACAGCATGTCTTGCCGGTTCCCGGCCTGATATTCAGTGGCAATGTGTAACGCTGGTGCTATTCAATGAGCGAAGTCGTGGGATACGGAAAGTGAACGGCATGTTAATCAATTCCCGCACTGTACGTGGGTCACCAACACCGTGCTCATGCCCACGCCATCGCATACAATAAACAACTTCCCCAGAGAATGAAGACATATTTGTAGTCGAGCGGTCTGATATGACGCTCCAAAGAGTCAGCGCTTACAGCCATGATGGACCTGAAGGATAACGTGCGCCGCCCCCGTTTTAGCACATGGGCAGCGCACAGCCCAATCCACTCTATCATTATATAGGGACCAAGGAGGGATGACGAGAAGCCGTAAATTGTTAAGACGGGTGCGGGGTCCCCTCCGGTGTTACACCCCCCGTTAATGACAAGCGCGTTCCGGTCATCCGCGCACTGGCAGCCACACAGAGCCACCCAAAAGTAAACAATGGGCGATAGACGCCGCGTCCCGATTGTACCGTATGCACAGGAGGCAATGTGGTGGCTAAATTATTTGACGGGACTTCCTATCCATTTTTGGATGATTAAACACCCCAGTTCAACCACGGATATCGGAGCGGAAATGAGTAGCGGTGAATCATATGGTGCGTTACGAGGGTGAGAGATTTGTACCAGTCCGGGATTGCACTCTGCTTCGACATGATGCTGAACACCTCGTGGGCTGGGTGCAAGAACAGAATGCCGTAGAGGTCAGCAACGCATCGATGTATCAACGTTGCGGCCAGGTGCGGGGAGGGGGAGTGATTCTGATTGTCGCTAAGCGCTGGTTCTACTCGGATGATTGAGCTCTCAACCAACAAAGGAATAACGGCAATTTCGGTGTCCTGGGTGTCCGTTCCGAGGGTTTATCAGGACGAGAGCAGCCGCGGAAGCCGCCTGACATGGGCGTTGATGATTGCGGAGAGTGAATAAAGGATATGTGATCGCTGTGATAAGCATCTGATACTGAATGCTGGCACCCTGGAGGGACGGTCTTTTTTTGGAAGTCAGAGAATAGGATCAGAAAGAGCCAGAAGTGTGGTAACTAGGGACACAGCGGAGCAGTGAACGTTTAGCCTCTAATCAGACGAGCCTACCTACCCCACGATGCTATTGTTACGAGCGGGAATAGCGGGGAGGGAATGTATTGCGGCCGCAGATTCTTTTGTCGCACGCAAATGTCCGCAACACAGCACAGCTGCCACAAATGCAGACCCAAACCAGTCCGAACACCCCCCAAAAAAGATCTCTCTGGAAGGTTCAACCCGTGGGGAACCAAGGCAACATCGATACTACCACGATCGGGAACACAAGGACACCCATTGTTAGAATTTCGGTCGACCTGGAACCTACAGGTCCCAACACTTGAGGTTGACAAAAACCGCGGATTTACGGTATGCTAGCTACCTAGTTCGATTGTCGAGAGATAGCTGATGCAATAAGCACGCAATTATTTGGATAACACATCCTTACGATATTGCCAAGGGACCCGGGCACGCCACCAGTAGAGAAACGGGCCAATAGCGCTTACAGGACGGCGTATTACCATAGATACCCACGGGTGTGACCAGAACTTGGACCAGAAGAGAAATAACACCCGACCATGAGTTCGGGCCTGCAGATCATTTGAAAGTTGAACATCGAACATTGAGCATTGCATATTGGATGTTGGAAATTTGCCCTGATCGTGGTATGCTAATAGATGCAAGGCGGATGTCGATGACTCTTACACCTCCGAGTCTAGGTCTGACAAAATTTCTCACAGTCTGAGGTACAACATGAACTTGAGAAAGTACCAATGAACGCGCTGACACCATTACGGTTCCTTGCTTGCTGTTCTTACGAAATACGCTCCAATGCATATGCGGTAAAAGTCTTCAGCATTTATGCTGCAGTTCAAGTTCTACGCCCCATAGGACATTTGGGGTTGCCCTTTTTAAGCTTCTATTTAGCTTTTGTTCAAACTCGCTCGAACATTCGTTGCTTCGCCGCAGGCTGTATCGCCGAGATGACGGGTTGTGCGTATCCCCACGACCTCTCGGAGCAAGAGTAATCCCTTCCTCGTAACCTGTGACAGGAACACCCTGTGCCCATGCGCCCAATGAAAACGTCACTCCAGTGCAGGGAGGGGGGTTGAATGCTCCGCCTCTTTCACACGTACTGCAATGGACGTGACAAAGTCTTGGACACGAACTAGCTACATCAAATCACAGCACCCCATTCTTCCAGCCCTTTCGTCGACCCCTTGAATATTTACGTTTGGTACCTCTAGGACCTCGACCCCCGGTCTGTGGCACCTGCGCAACTAGGCACCTTCCAGGCCACGTGGTATCGAGAGCCGCCCGTCAAATGACGCACTTGTCCTTTTGATGGGACTTGATAATGCCAGCTACCTCTAGTAAGTCTCTATCAGATATAGACTCTGCGACGTCAGAGCTCACTATCAGTCGTATTTGCTTGTTCCTCCCTCCATAGGTCTGGACCGTCTCTTCGAAAGGCCTATCATATCTACCTATATGCGGGCTGTTTCGCGCCCTTTTGTCACAACTCGGGGTGACAGTGAGAAATAACATCCACAGTGCGCGCAATCAGCGCGTACCGATATCTATCTAAGCACCCAAGGGTGCTGAAAGTGGCCATACATTTTCTCATAGACTTCTTGCGCTAACTTGGATCATGTCTCCAGTAGGGCACCTTGTTCCGAGCATTGTGTACCCTGTCTCAGGTGGGCGCTTGCGGTATCGGCCCCCGACACTCTGCGGGTGCATGCGATGGATAGAACGTGCCGGGATGCTCCGGAGCTCAGGATCGCGCGCTAATTATCCTTCGCTTTTGCTCCAGCCGAGCCTATGGTTCCGGCTTTTCCACCACTAATTTAAATCACGTACGACTTTGTTTGCTCACGACATGGGGCGTTTCGGCGACGAGTGTAGCTGGTTGCACATATCGTAAGGAAAAGCGCTTCACGCATAGTGGACGCTGATCTTCTTAATCTGTCAGTTATTATTTTGCTCAAAGTCCGTGCCCGAAAACATGGCCTTCTTGACCGACGCCATATATGTGCAACAGAAGAGCCAGGAATACGGTCATTCGACCTATCAAGCGCCTAATAGCGCCTGTACCTGCTGATTCGACTTCCCAGTCGTTGATACCTTAGCAACTCCCAGATGGGTGGGTGCTCTACGCCACCCCGTCCCTATCATTGTAGCGCGATCTATTCCCCATAATCTTACCAGATTCCTATTCTGCCTACGGAGGTTCTGCGTTGCGCATTTGGGCAGGTTGCTTCCACAACATCGTATTGAAAAGTCCGTGATTGCATCCCACGATGCTTCGCCATCGTGAGACCACTAGGGAAGAGTTTTCCCTCCGTTCTGGATTGTATCAACCCAGTGAATTGCCCGTCGCTTCTCGTCCTTCAAGCCGTTGTGGGGTGCTGTCGCAAGACGCACGAAGAAGCGCACAAGCTAGGTTCGATTTGTTATGCTATGCTTATAGTTCAATGATCCCCACGCTGATCGATGACCATAGAACTTGATCTCGTTAACAGACGGGGTAATGTACGTGACTTTGACCCCTCCCCAACGCGCCCTGTCGAGAACAGGCTCAAGTTGATTCGCACGCACATCTCAGCTCGCTCCGGATCCCGAGCGGGTGCTCCTGCGCCTATCCCGAAGCGTTTCTCTCTTCAACAAAGCGCCGTCATATTGTTCAATGAACTGCCCTTTTCTCAACTGAAACAGTCACCGCGAAAATGTTTCTCGCCCGCAGTCGAACTGTGGTACTTCGCCCAACGGAGGCTATTCAACACCGGAGATCCGCGACCATGTTTGGAAGCTTGCGGTTCCAATCCGCCATTGTCCTGTTACTCGTTCTCACCCCACTCCTTATTTGTTGGCCTCGGCCCAGGGCGGGAGGACGGGCACGACAGCTAGCCTACAGGTAAGAAACGCCCGTTGTGGGGAATCTCCGAGTGAGATTCCACTTAGACGTTCCACGCGGAGCAAATATCTTGCTTTCGAGGGTGCTCTAATCTACGTCGTAATACAGTAACCGCTGATCGTCTGGTCAAATCGTGCAAGGTCGAGGGCACAGACCCGTATCAAGCAAGGCTCTCCCTCATGTCGGGCTTCAGGAATTTTCTCAGCATGCTCAGGCACTACGCGCAGTAAGTGACACCGCGTACGCCGCGATCTGCCGTGAACTATCAGGCGTTGCGGTGGGCGTGTGAATTACAAGCGCCAATCTCGCCACTGGGACGTCACGTGCATTACACGCCACTGGCAGAGTGATGACCGAGGAGGCCAGCACACGGTAATCATCTCTCGTTTAATGGTCACCCATCCGGAGTGCCGATGAGGATAATGCATGGCTTGTTAGAAGCTAAAAGACGCGGCACGCTGCAAGCGTCTCGAGCCAAGTTCTGACTCCAAACAGACACGTGGTGCTTGGCCAAGATTTTACTCAGCACGCCATAGCCATATGCACACAGTGATGCTTCTGGTGTAGCAACAAAGGCAGGGTGAACCAGCGGTGGGATACAGGGCAACGAAAAGCATATCTGACCGGAATGTATAGCGGCATCTTCGACACAGGTGCCTAACGAGGGATGGGCCTCTTAAATTAGAGAATTCTATTTGCGAAGCTGCAGCCCTGAAGACCGCGGTGCCGGGCGTGGGATCGGGAGCGGCCGCGACGTTCTGAAACCAGCTTTTCATTTCGTCGCTTGGCAAGGCCCGCGAATCTCGGTACGGCCCGTTGTTATGGCATATACGCTCCACATTCTGGGACTGCATTCTCTGTGCTAACAAATTCTGATAGCTTGACGCGCTACTCTCGTACGTAGCTTTTTGTCATTCTTCTGATCTACACTATCCCCAAATAATTTGTCTTTCTGCGGTTTCTATCTCACTCCGTGTGCCAGCGCTTGATGCAAATATGGCTTCACTTGGAGATTCTTAGCGTCTGTAATTGATACGCTGAGAATTGCCGCTGTCGACTTGCGACGCGTGTGTGACACGCCGATCTTATGTAGAAGGTAAGTTGCGCACCACCCTAGAATCTGTTCAAACCAAGTTGAAATTTAACCCACACGATCTGGCGAGGCCAGTCGATGGGGTTCGAACCGTGTTCGAACCGGTCAAGAACAAGGAAGCGAGGCCCTTGACTTTAATCTATATCGTGTTGTGAAAGTAAGAACACTTATGCTATATCTCCAGACAAGAATTCATTACGCTCCTGAATAAATGTCACGCCTCCGAGCTACCCTCCGGCTATCGGAGGCAGGATAAGCATTATTCGACAATCACCCTCCTGAGGCCTCCAGGACATTTATTGTTCCCTGTACTCAGCAACTGGCAGGGAAACCTGATGGTGAAGATCGGCAATCCCCCGGTGGTGGGCGGTTCGCCTACGAACGCAGATATTTCGCCAATCCAACAACGACCTTTGTAGCACATCGGAGTGGCACATATCGAGCCGCCAAGACGAGCCTTCTGGGTCGTGGCGTTATGCCCAGCACATCAACCCGTGGCGAGCGATTCAAGAGGTTGCGTTTTGGCTCTGCAGAAGGTCAACGTTTCAAGCTTGCCTCGGAAGTTCTTATAGCGAAACTATGACTGCGGAGCGTGAGACCCTTCATGTTCCCTTTTTCGTCGTGCGTTGGGATACAGTGTCCGAAGAAACAACGAACCCGGGCACCGACATCCGCACCGATGTCCTTCGGCCCAGGGAATTCTGCGCAACGCTTCGCTGTCTCCGCGAGCGGAAGCAAACGTAGGCGGAAGGAAACAGTGGAGCTTTACGTTTTGAGGGAGCATCCGATAGTACGACGGAGCGGACCTCTGAGCCCGCGAATGAGGCGGCGGCTCTTTCCACGGTTGCCGTCGAGTGACCGACATATATGGTTGGCCCTGCATGAGTTCCGGTGGCGGCTGCACTATACGTAGTTAAGGTAGTGCCTCGCGAGTCGTACTGAAACATCGGTTTGAGCAGCAAGCTGTTAGCACATACGCTAATGCCGGCTTCGCATGCGATATCCTGCAGGTTTGCGCGTGTCGCTCCGGATCACGGAGATCCAAGGTCGCGAGTAACTTATTTGTGGAATCTGTTGGGAAATTGAATGGTCTCCCTTCCCTTCATTACATTGCACGGCCATGATGATTGGCGGGTGCTTAGGGATAGCCAGGGCGATGGCAGCCAGCATGCAACGAGTCATCACCAAAAGAGGAAAAGTTGCTTCGAAACCCTAATCCCACCGCCGTCCAATCAGAGCGAATGAGCAACACGAGGGAGAGTCAGCTGAGTTGCTGTCCGTTCAATCGGACTGTAGTACAGAACTCTGTCTGGCGACTCGACGCTAGTCTTCCTTCCCGCAGTAGTTCAAAATGTTATTCGTGGCTTCTAGGGCATTGCGTGGCGCGCGGAGATGCCACGGTTGGCGGTTCATCAGTGGTGAGTAGACTTTTCTGAAATTATTGTCGAAATGTCGAATGCTGATGTTCGAGTCGGTACAACTGTTGCAGGCGCTCGAGTTAATTCTAGACATCTCTCCTCTCTTGCAATTGCGTTTGACATAGTAGATAGACCTTCGGTTTCAATTTACTGCATTCTACTGATGGTGTAATCCAGGACGGAGTTCTTCTGCACGGAGCGCGTGTGCTGTCTGAAGCACAAAGAGCGCTCTCAATATTAGAGGGCAACAATCAATTCAACAAGTGAGTTTTGTATTTATCCTCATGTGCTTATCTGATTATTTGGGAAGAAAGATTCCCTACATCCTGGTTTGTTCTGTCCTTCTGATGAGGTCATGTGGGCACAACATATTCATATTTTCAGATGACCAATGGTGGAGGTGCCAGCGAAGAGGATAGGTCAAAAAAGCTGACGGAACAGCTAGGTTTCGAGGTACGCCCGAAGATATCGGCTCGCTCGCACTTATGTATACTCTGCGAAGATCACTACTTCCAATTTTATGCAAGCACATACTATTTTAAAGTCCCAGGCGTACAAATATGCCGATAAACCGGTACTCGTTCTTGGAGGAAAACAAGATACGCTGCGAAAGGTAGCGAAAGAGTGAGGACGATAAATGCCTTTATTCGGTTCTTATTTAAAAACGACCATCTATAAGTTACGGACTCAAGCACGTGTATACAACGCTGGACGTTAAGGCCTGGAATCCTGAGTAAGTTGACCCGGTAAAGACTCGCTCTGGCTCGTCTCTCCCAACGCTCATTAAATCATTTTAGCGTCTGGCCGTTTCATGACCTCACTCCCGAGGAGAGGGCATCCGCCAAGGTTGGCCCGTTCTTTTTTTTCGTGCATTGACGTACTGAGCGGGGCCATAGCCAGTTGACTTCTCGACGACGCCAATATCCGCTATCTTTGTTTTCCACGACCCGCGCAACTGGGCACTCGATGTCCAAATCATGATGGATGTCATCCAGTCGCGAGGAACCATCGGGACTAGTCGCCCCGTAGTGAGCGCTCCACCTGTGGAGCTCGTCTTCTGCAACCCGGATCTTCAGTGGCGCTCTGAGTTCCCTCGCCCGCGCCTTGGGCAGGGAGCGTTTCGTGAAGCGTTCCAGGCTGTACACCAGGTTTGTACCCCCTTTGTTTCGTTTCGTTTCGTTCGGCGGCGACAGCGGCGCTAAATTTTTCTAGGCGGTCACGGGTGCGCCCTACCCGTATATTCAGTTCGGCAAGCCGACGACACACACGTACGACTTTGCGGAGAAAATGTTGCGTGCAAGAATGGCAGAACTTCATGGCGCGTCTGTCATGTCTGACGTCCAACCGAGATTGTCAGTAGCCCCTTCTTCCCCTTCGGCCTGATAGTTCGTACTGAAAGTCTTACCCGTCAGCTACATGATTGGAGGTAAGCGTGTATGTATTTCCAGGTTTCACAGACATCTAACAGCTGCGCGTAGACAACCCAGAGTCAGGTATGTGACTCCACGCTCTCATCTTTGCCGTCATTCCACATTAACCTGTGTTCCCCCCTCTCACTCAAAGACATCGCCGGTGCAAACGCGGCAGGCTGGTCATCGATACTTGTCCGCACTGGTGTATACGACCCTATAGATGGACCACCCACTCACGAGCCGACTTATGAGGCGGAGAACGTCGAGGCTGCCGTACACTGGGCAATAGAACGCGAGATCGCGCAAACGGCATGATGCTAGACGTTAGACTTCTGTCTATGACTTCTTTTTCATTAAGCGTAGATGCTATGGTCTCCTCGACCACAATGCCACTTTGGTTGGACAATGCTAGTACACGAGGCGAAGCCTCGTGGCGCACGTTGTGGCACATCTTGTGGCAAGGTGACTCTTCCTGTGTACAATGACCACAACCACGACCGCATAATCCGCGCGATTGTCGTGCAGCACAACTGTGGTCGTCCAGCTTGTGAACTTCTCAGAAAACGTTGCATGTCTAAGCTGTATAAAGCTTCCTCCCAGTTTCTATGCCTCTATCACGACCACTTTTGACGAACCAGCCCACTTGATAGCGACAACGTTCCGATACCCTTCAATCCAACAAGATACCCCTGTAAATAACTGTACACGCATCTACCACCAAATAATTCGACAGCCGCCAAAGATGTTTCCCCTGCCAATGCTTGCCACAATACCAGTAGACCTAGAGAGCATGGAGTAAGTACGGCCGCTTTTCTTCGGCGAAACCTCACCTAACATGGTACCAGCTCCCGCTCATGCTATACGATACCACTTAGCCTTTATGAAGGTAGATCCACTCCCTCTACCGTTCGGTGAACGTGGCCATACTGACGGACGGTAAAGAACACTATCTTACGCGCTCTTAATAATATTTATACGCACGCGCTCGAACTTCGATGCGGTGACGCACGCTTAGAGGCGTTCCTCGAGTACGTCGCAAGGTTCTGTGACGCTCTGGTGCTGCAAATTCGTGGTGAGAACATGCTCTCTAGCTGCATTCGTCAGTACTCTAAGCGGTGTCACGTGCACGCAGCGGACGAGCGTCTGTTCGGAAGTCCAGTCATTATAGATGTCGCACTGGAGAAACTATTGAGCGAAGGCTGTGTTCAGGACATGCGCAAGGTAGTGCAGGGCGCAGAACAGCTGAAGAAACTCGCAAAGAAATATGCTAAAGTGGGTGCCGCACACTTGGGCCTGAGGCCGTGGACTGACGCAAAGCAGCTTCTAGGAGACTACGATGGCCGTGAGATCGTCGCACATCTTTCTTTTAGCGAAGAGTTTGCCGCACGATCTTGGGCGCAGGTGAGTGGGAGTTAGCTAATGGATGCAAGCAGAAATTGACTGTACTTACTGGGACAGTTACACTCCCTTGACTCTGGGCGTCTTGAGGAAGTGTGTTCAGAGATGGAGATGCGCCGTGGACTCCGACGTAAGCCGAGCCTCTTTCCGCAAACGATGCTGTCCTTGCTAACCGCGAGCAGAGATTACCGATTCGTTTGTGCGCCAGTCGGATGTTGCATTCCTCGTCCCGTGAGTAACAATGGAGATAACTTTCAACATAATAGACCGAACGGACACCACAGGTTCATCCACTCGCACCATGACAGAGAAACTTCGCATTACTGGCCCACAGTCACTCCCGAAGGTCGCCTAACACTTCCGTGCTTGGCCAAGACGTATGCAAAGTAAGGAAGCCACCGTTTTGTCCCGGGTAACGTCGTCTAATGGAAAGGGTAGATCGTGGGAGCTAGCTCCATTCGACGTAAACACTGGAATGCGTCGAGAACGCCGGGAGACCAAGAGCAAATTCTGAACGAATGTCACCCCAGTTTCTAGCGCAGGATATCAATGTATCAATAGACCAAGGCAGTATGGGGACTTGTACTAAACGCCATATGGTGCCGTAAACTTTGCTATTCGTGTAACGAAGTGAAGAATCGGGAAGGAAAAAGAAACATAGGGGAAAAATATATATCCACCGAACTAAGGGAGATTGAACGGTGCGGACAACTTCTCCGGTTTGGGGCTTGTATGCGAGTAAGACAATTGCATCGCCAATCAGCCTGAAGAAGGTTCCATACAGCCAACGTTTTCACAAAGAACGTTCGCGGGTATGCTAGTCATTGCATCATCGATCGGATTATTTCGGCATCATGTGTCCACGGTTGCATGGAGAAAATATAGAACCGTACTGTCAAAGTAGAGTCAACGGACAAGGGGAGATCATGCCGAATCAACATGTTTAGTTTTAAAATAAAACTCAAAGAAAAAAATTTCTTTAGTCGTCGCGGTAAAATGGCTTTGCCGCCGCCAGTACAGTATGCGCTGCTGCTCGAAGCATGAAGCGATCCAGGAAGCAGGCGATCAAGGACGAATAAAGGCGCCCCTATCCACAAGAGAACCAGGTTATAATTCCTTATGAGTGGAAGAAGTTTCAATACGCAGAGATCCGTCTATAAGTGAGAAGATCGTCGCGAGTAGTGTGTCACAGGGTGTTGTGTGCAACGAGAATGAAGCAGGCGACATGTAATCTCCAGACTCAGGCTAAGAGGCACGTGGGCGCTCCGGGCGCCCCGAAGCATTGATAACCGTATTCCAGGTGTCCATCCGAGTCCGTCTCGTTGGTGTTTCGTTGCTATTACGCTACCACCCTTCCTGTCGCTGGGACTACGCTTGCCTCTGATCAACCAAATGACAGGCATCTATACAACTTGCTAATTATGCGACATTGCTGTAAGCAACGCAATGCTTAGTCTTCTGGACAAACGTACAAGTGGCAACGAGTAAAATCCGCATCGGATCACTACGAAATAAACCATCGCGCTTTTCGGCCCGTCAAATGAATCGCTGTAATTCCTGATGACTCTCCAGATACAGCACTCTACAGACCCCAGATTTCCACGACCATCTTCATTCGGCTCTCGCTCGAACTAGAGCCCTTGCCCACGTTACTTACCCTTGGGTCTTCACTTGAGACATCTGATAACTCTATGGCCATCAATATGCCTTGATGAACCTAACCTCCCGGTTCTTGGCTTTCGTCCTTTTTTGTAAGGGCCCGTGTGCTTGTGTTCTTCATCCGTACAGCTGTACCGTTGCATACACGCATTTAACGCCACATTCTACCGATCAGTGTTTCATCGCTCAGCTGACGGGCCATGACACCACCATCCTACGGAGTGCTGCAGAACGGCGCAAAGTGACAGTCTGGGTCGCCTGGTTTTTGAAGCTGCGCACCTCCGAGAGTCCGATCCCCTCGTGCATGGACTGATTCGTCGTTCTAACATCTTATTTATGTGGCCAGACCGTCGGGGACTGAACCTAGCCTTCTGAGCCTGGCCAATTTTGTGCCCGGTTCAACGTTGTTGTCCATAACATCAGCTTCTATTATTGTTGTACTCCCCTGATGACCGTACCCGCGTTCATGCTTTCGTTGCAAGGAAGTAGGTCTTTTTGATTCTCGGCTCAGACTAATCTATCTCGAACTTCTGCTCATGCATGCGCTCCTGTCCGGTGTTGTAGGGCCACCATCCCCCAAGTGCATTCTGACATTATTACTACCTTCGCTTGTTGGCATCAGCCTGCACTTCACCACCTGCTCACTTAACGTCGGCCCTGCGGCGATATCCTCTACAAACCAGCGCGCGACACTCTGGTAACTTCTTTGCTACACCGCGAGGCGGTATCAATGGGGTTGCCTTTGCACCAACATATAGTATACAATGGCTCTTTGGTCACGCAACATTCATCCCCAACAAACATTCTCGATGGGTCATCAGAAGGGGGGGAGGGACGAAATGCGCGTCCTTTGTCCATTGCTTCTCCCCCACCCCATCCCCGAGATATCACCGAGTTTTTTTTTCTCTTTTCGATTCAAGTTACAATGCCCGTTATCACAAGGCTGTGTGATTTCCTTCATTCTCGCTGTATTCCCCTCCCCAATTTTCCGGATGGGGCG
The DNA here is from genome assembly GCA_025769895.1 of Lactarius psammicola. NCBI lineage: Eukaryota > Fungi > Basidiomycota > Agaricomycetes > Russulales > Russulaceae > Lactarius > Lactarius psammicola. The sequence continues at coordinate 115,089 of WTXK01000033.1, read as the reverse complement.
GATCGAGTCCACTGAGCCACCGCGGAGACCGGACGATGTGCGATACTTTAATCAGAAACGTAGGAGATCGTCGGAAAGCGGAACTTCGTGATAGAGGGAGTTTTTTTGCAGATTACTACTGCTGGAGGGACCGGGGCTTATTTGCCTGCCGCTTGTTATCTTCGCGTCCGCGGTCGAGAAGCCTTTGTTAGGATATGCATCGGCGTCTGAGTCGAACTGTAGTGGTGCAACCCTGCTTCGGTGTATTCGCAGGTGACACGATTAGACACTGTCTTTGGCTTTGTTCCGAGGGTGGAGAGCCTAACACGCACGGCCGATAACACCATCATGATGACACGTCTGAAGGGACGATCGTAGAATAGGACAATTTTTTGTCGGGCTGTACCGTGATATTCCCTCGGACGTAGTTTGGTTTGTATGAGTAAATACCACCTCAGTTAGTACTCTATCTCATCGACTCGCCTGTCCTATGAATGTTAACTTGGCCGTTCTTAGCATTCCGCTCAATTCGGGTGGTCATCACGATATAGCTAGGCAGAACTTGGAGGCGGCACACATGACCGTTGCTTCTATCGTTCTAAGCTGTTCTTTCAATGTTCTCGTGTTGAGCTGACATGGTAATGGCGTTATTCTTGGGAGTGATATCGATGTCCCCTGTTCACATGTTGCTTAAGGTTATACCCAACTCAATTTTTCGACTGATGGCCTTGATGGCTCATCCCTTCCTTCGACGCTCGTTCCCCTTGGACTAGTGAATCCTGCCCTTCACCTGCAATTATTTATCTTTGAGAGGAGACATATGTGTGATGCTTAATTATAACATACACAAGGCAAGGCACAAGGACTCAGAACTCAGAACTTAGAACTTGAACGCTTGAACTTCCACAAGCGTTGAACACTTTGCTCCAAGCTTAGGGCCCGAAGCCTGGGTGGGAAAAAGAAGTCGCTTACATACTGTAATCCGGCCCGTTGTCGCGGCTAGGAGGCCCGACTTGTTCCGTCTTCGCCTTGCCCGACTCAACGACTCGACTCAACTTGCTGGCGACGTAGGTCCCATCCTTCGGGCTGTTTCAATGCAACACACAAGGGGAGCACTGAGAAAATTATCACCCGTGTTCTCACATTCTCCTAGAGGTCTGTCAAATTGTTGTGTATTATTGTCTCGCCTACTTATTGTCGTCGCACGGCAGCTCTACATCGTAATGCTACGTGCAGCGGCAAGTCCATTAAAACACCAAGTCGCCTATCCCCACCCCACGCATCAGCTTCAAAAGCTTGCATAGTTTCTGCGTGTCATTACTCCTCTCAAGCTCAGAGCACCGATTCTCCTTCCTCTGACAAGTACGCACCCCAGGGAATATTAGCTAACTGCTCCTCATGATTATTATTTATTTATGAAGCCCCTCGATTTTCTCTCCGAAAAATTCCCCGTGGGACCACGTTTTTGAAGATGTTGGGACGGGACACCCCCTTATTCCAATTGCGCGCGAGAAGTCCCCTCGTCCTGGACTCAACAACAGCTCACTGGAACCACGTCGTCAAACTATGACAAACCGCGAGCTGAGCGCGTTCGACGAAATGTTCAACATGATATTTGCTGCAGCGAATGAACGCAGACTTACCGAAGACGGCCCAGCTACAGCACCCGATATCGATACTCATGGACCGCTAAGCGACTTCCTGAAGAGTCTATCCAAACACCCTCGCGCACGCCAAACAGGCGACGACACGGAGCTCGATAAGCTCAAGGAGCAGCTAGCCCTGTGTCCGTCAGATCACGCGATGCTCGAGTGGGCAGAGCGTGAGGTCTTCGGTGCCTCAGTACGTGCAGAGGAGGCTGCTCGCGCGGCATTCGCCGCGGGCTCACCACCACCGCTTCACCTCCAACCGCTAGAATACCCACACCTCCTTGCAGCGTTGATGAATGCAGCGCGCGAGAAGTACGACGATCCCCACCTCGCACTCGCACTCTTCGAACACGCGCGCAACCTCTCCGTTCTGTCTTATATCTTCGGCTGCACGACACCCGCCTACAACGAACTGCTCGAGACCCGTTGGAACTCTTTCCGCGACCTTCGTGGCGTGCACGCGGCGCTCGCAGAGATGCGCGCGAATGGCGTATCCCCCGACATGCGCACACGTGGTTTGGTGGACGACGTGCGCCGCGAGACTGGAGCGCGCACCCTATGGCTCGAAGAAAGCGAGGCGGGGAGCGGAGAGGTGTGGGGGCTCCTTGGTGAGATTGAGCGTCTCGTCGCGCGTCGCACACCTAAGCGACCACCGACGGGAGATTACCGATCACGGCAACCACAAAAAACGCCACACGATGTATGGAAAAACCCAGATGAGACTGTAGATGGGAGCGCTGCGTACCAGTTCGGGGAGTGGCCACAGCCAGCAAGTAGTAGATGGCGTCGACGCGCGGCACAATCCTCGTAACCCCCCTCACGTAACCCCAGCCTCCGTCACATATACAGTACTCTTATTACTTATCTTAGTTGTTGATGATCATTTGTTAGTTGCTTACACCCTCTACTACACGTATGTTTGCCAGGGCTTATGCAAGCAAACGATCATGCCGCCGCCGTCATGCAATGCTCGCTTCCTTCTTGACTCGTCTTCGTGATGCCCGAACCGAGATCAACAAATGGTGGCGCTCTGCTGTAGCCCAAGTCTTCGCTGTGGGATCGTGTCGATCTGACCACCGCCGTCCCCATTTACGCTCCTAAGCTCGTGCATGAAGCAAGATGCCCAACGGGCTGCTCCGTTTCGTAACCTGCCTAACTTATTTCGCACCGAGCCGGGCTGACTCGGAGATCATGCACCTGGGGAATGCCGGCGAATTGAGTTGCCGAAGTGCAGCCAACCCTTAACCTGAACCCTGAACGCCATGTTGAAACCTCGTGGCAACCGGTGGGAACACCGCGCTGAGCGTAGCCCCCGGCTGGGAACGTTCCTGTGTCAAGTATTCTGATCAGTCTCTTAGGTTCGAAGGGCGTGTGCACCAGAGAAAATGCGGGAGCTTTGCGACCACAGGCCCGGCATGGGCCCGGCAATACCATCATGATCCCAGTTTTTCTTGTGGCCGGGCGCTGTGGAGCAAGCCAAGCTAACTTTAGACCGCTCTCGCGAGCAGTACGGAGGGCATCGTGTGGATGAAGCTGGGCGCTGATTAATTGCAGTATTGTCCAGGCAAATCCAAGATGAAAACCCACATCAAAGTGTGGTGCTCAGGAACGGGGGTATGTTCTACCTGGCGCGGGCTCGGTTCACGCATGGCGCATACGAGCGCAGCAGCACGGCCTCGTGGTTTGTATTCGCCACCGGCAGGCAGGTCTTACTTCATCAGCCACTCAGCCTGGTATGGCTTCGACCCACCGGTGATTGCTCGGAGTGCAGGCGCTACGCCGTCAACAAAGAGCACGGTACCTCAATATGGGGTCTGGCAATATATCATCCTCTAACGGCGACTCTCATCGAAGGGACGATCACGGGCCCGTTGTTGGACCATGAGGGTATCACGGCGCGATCCTCCTTGTTTGGGCCTGAGTCCCATTTGGCGCGCTGGTATCGTCTGGAAGCCCGGTGTTTCTGGATGACTATAGGCGCCTAACTTGGGCGACTCTCAGTTATCATCACTCCTGGGCCAGTCCTTCTGTGTGCCTGCGCTGATCTGGGACAGGGGGAAGGAGGTGGGATTAATCATCATCTGGGAACCGACTGATGGTGCGTGGCAGTTCGACACGTTTGACCTTGTGGATACGTACTATTCATGGGTCACCGGAACAACGTCTAATGAGCGAGTTCTCTTGCCGGGGACATGACGCGCTTCTATCGCTGCGACCGTGGCTCAGTTCCGTACGCAGGTTGTTCTCCAGAATACCCGTAAGGGTTCTGAGAACTATGACGATCTGCTCCAGCTAAGGTGTATGGGTCTGGGGACGACTTGGGCGCTTGGCGACGTGAATGAATGTGGAGTTCGCAATATCGGTACAATACTACAACCGTGAGTTTCGCCGTTCCGCGCTACGCGCACTGTCAGATATGGCATGTAATATTGATATAGGACTCTCGGAAAAGCTGTGGGGTGCGCCCCATGGTGTGAACATGAGCGACAACCTTTGTGGGCTGGATCCACTCCCCCGTCGCCTGGTCAAGAAGACTGGGGTCCGGAAGCGGTTTATGTGGGGTAATGCCACGCTGTCTGATAAACCAATGCTTCAGAAGGGGAAACGGAGCGGTAAGGTGAGACCGCCACTCTGTATGAAGGGTTGTAGGACTACAGTAACAATCATGGGACCCTCTCGAACTAGTAAGTTTTATCCCACTATCATTTCGGTGGTATTCCGGATGTTTACTGATTGCCGCAGGGCAGGGTATATACAATTGACAATCATTGGGGATGATCGCCCTCATACACATTCTGAATTGCGACGTCAAACTGTCGAACTCAAAGAAGTCGCCACTGCCGAAAAGTTCCGGACGTCGACACCCGTTCGGTTTTCCTCGCGTTCAGACCGATAGTGATTTGATCCAGGTAGGCAGTGTCAGCGCCTGCGATCGCGCTCGCGAAGTCTGTTGTCGTGGGAGCGCCAACAGCTTTTGCTATCGTTTTTACAGGAAATACCTATGGCGTTGTTACGTTGTCCACCAAGTCCTAGGCACAGCAAATGTATTGAGAGTAACTCGCTTGCGCCTTGATATAACCCTAGGCGCCATTCTCGCCCTGGGCCGAAAAAAAAGAAGGCGCGAGCTATCACCGGAACCAGGATACTAACACAGGAAGGGAGATACCGAAAATGAACAGAAGATGAGACGGTGTTTCATTTCCGTCGTGTTTCTGTGACGATGACACCGCAAGTATGGTACGTATACTCCCCGTATTTCTGCCGCAGGGTGCTATGGGTGTGTAATATCTTGGTCCTGTGTAAAGTATGGAACTGAAAGGTAGATTGAATTCGTGATCAGTGTCCAATTGGGGCAAAACCGTCAGGAACGGCACCAAACGGAGAAACCTACTCCTATAAGTTTCATTCCTTCAAGCTGAGGGTCACTGTCTCCCCGAAAATGTGATGCCAGTGTGCGTACCAGATAAGATAGTGAGGAGCACCAGCGAGACAATCGGCTTGATCTTATCTACATCGTGGAATGTTATGACAAAGCAATCAGTACCACCTTTGTCTCACCACCAACACATTTGTTAAGACATTTTTTGAGGAAAAACTTGTTTTGGGAACAGATCAAACAGAATTATCGATTGTTTTTGGGGAAGATATGTTCGGGTGCAATTGGGTCACGACACTTACAACCGTACATCACATGACGGGACATATACGCGACGCGTAGTACTAGCTAGTACTACTGGCCTGCATGCATTCGTCCTTTTCTCTTAGTATCTCTCCTACTTCGAGAACCGCTTTGGCTAGGATTTTGTAAGAGGCTGTATCGTCGAGCCCTATTCCATGATAACGAGTCTCGGAAACACTGGAATTTGATTGTGTTTTGATTTGATTTGTCGTGCCATTTTCCGAGTCCCGACAAAATGAAATTCACTCTTCCGACACCCCCCCTCAACTATAAACAACAAAGCGCAATAGATCATAGCTGGGAAACATTACCGAACGATCAAACCAGTAAAGGGTCTTGGAGCGCATCCAGCCGAAGCAAGGTCTATGGTGCTTGCCGGCGAGAAGACGCACGATGAGGGTACAGGCTATCCCAAGCTCTTCTGGAGTGAAGAAAAAAAGAGCGTCTGCAGCCATGAGAGCGAGTGCGAAAGTGGGTAGCCAACCGAGAAGAGGACCAAGGCGGCCAATGACCGCAGATGACGGAAGCCCTTCACAGAAGAGGGTCCGTAAATCATCTGCCGTTAGCACTGATACAATAGGTGGCTTCCCCGCGGGACCGAACGACCTTCTAGAGACCAGTGTGGACGTGGAGGTCAAGAAGACAAGGCGTCGATAGTGGGATGTGTACTCGTTGTTGAAGCCGCGGCTTTCTTTCCCACCACCGAAGCCGTCGAAGCCGCGCACATGCGGATGGCCCACTATCAACTCCCACCTAGCGGCGTTTAGGGGTGGACTTTGCTGGTGCAAACATTATCGTGCGCGTACCGCGCAAATTCGGCACAATAAGAGACCAGGTCGCATTTTGGCTGCATCGCGCGGAATTCGCGCACCGTCTGCTGTCATTTTCGAACATAGAGGAGCGGTTGTCACACCGAAGTTAGTCGCAAGGGAAGACGACACGGCGGAGCTGAATTATGATGGCGATACGGCAGCCGAAGTGGGTAGTGACGTGTGCGCGCTTTATTCCTCGTATGTCCCCGAGGTTCTTGATGTCATGACATTGGGCGGTTCCTGATGCGAACAAACTCTATTCTATCATAGAGAGGAAATTGCGGGGAACGATGTCTTGTGGGACGACATCCTTCTTTTTGTTCGGTTTCACAGACAAGTTCTGCTGCCCGCAATTCCGCGAAGCAGCAGCCTCGGCGTTGTCGAGTATGTACCCGACGTACTTGGAGAAATATGCGACGGACGACGGTCAACATATCGTGTGCACGTCGGGGTCGATGGCACGCAGATTGCACTTCCCTTCTGTCAAGATCGCCTCAGTGGCGTTGCTTGGCTTCATCAGTGCGCCACATACCGCTGCACTTACCCAATCAATGCTCGGAACGCGCGGCTCTGCCTGGCAACGACGGTGGCGCTTTTACAGATCAAGTCTGAGCACACGCCCCGCAATTTTATCTTCACGACGGTACGTATAAGGACAGGGTAAACCATGGGAGCACTATGCCGCGATTGGGATGGGCGGTCCGCGGGGGTGCCTGTGTGCGGCGTGCCCGCTCGTTCAACGAGCTGGCCGCGGGCACACCGGGGTTCTCGGAAGGCAGACCTGCACATCACGGATGTAAACGCAAAACAGCGCAGACTGTGGGGAGCGTTTCCAGGATGTCCAGAACGGTTGGAGGTGGATAATCGAAGGTATGAAGGGCGCCAGAAGACGAATCCATGGTTCATCGAGGTGGAGAAAGAGAGGCGAACGAAGTTAAAGCAGCAGCCAGAAGAAGTCGAGTAGGTTTGTTGATTCGGCGTCCCCATCATCATAACTACAGTACCACAAGGACATTGATTGGACCTACTTAAAAGAGTACTTTTACGCTCCCCATCTTGGTTACGTTCACAGAACGCTCTTGAAAATTATCCGCGACAGATTTTCTCTTGTACGGCACTGGGTAGGTTCTAGCTCTCTATAACGCTCGTCAGATGCCCGAGTCGCCCATAATCGAACGAATGGAAGAGCAGGGATTACACGTGCGTAGGATGGTTGTAAGTAAATTAGTGTCGTGTTGTTGGTTTGGGTCGATTAATTTCCAAAGAAAATGAAACTGAAATCCCGTCGAGTTCGCACCTCTTGCGACGCCGGGCCCCGCCATTGCTTATTGTATCGAACCCCCCGCTTTCCTCGTAACCTCTTCTCTTGGCACATCCTCTATTTTCCTCTTCCCTCCTTCCTCTCCTTGTATGCTACTTTAGCGTACCCGAAAACGGCGCCACGTTCCGCACGGACTCCTCCATTTTATAGTTCCACTTTTTTTTTTTTCCTCTCGCTCGTTTAAGTATAATGGCGACATCACCGCCACTATCAAGTCCTTCCCTTTCATCCAACGCTCATTTCTCAGCATATACAAACGGACACGCGCCGACTAAACCCCGCACATCAAATGCCTCCTCCAGCTCTCGACAGGACAAGACTTACGCAGCGAGCATCACAAGCGGCGCCACCCCGGAAGTGCATATAAATGGCCGTCCCAGGCACTCTCGTCCTTCTACTTCATCCGCATCTGCATCTACGCATACACATGATGAAACGACGTGGGGTTCCAATTTCTGGGTGACCCTCGTTGATCCCCAGGTGGGCATATATATCCTTATTTTACCTCTTCTATTCGCGGCACTGATTGATGTGTGTTCTGCAGAGCCAGGTGTCCTTCTTTGCGTGCCCTGCGACGGGACAGGTTTCATGGGATCCTCCCGTTGGAAACTTTGTGTACGTACCTTTATGGATACATTATCCGACGTCTTGCCTCATGGAGTAAAAACCGTCCCAGATTACCGCCCAGTGAGAATGGCGAGTGGTGGGAGATTGGCGACGAGTCGCGTGGCGGTATTCCATACTATTACCACACGAAGACTGGCGAAACCGTGTGGGAGAAACCAGATGGTTTTGTCATACCGTTGACAGTCCTTCAGGTATGTGCCATCTCGCTGTCAGTTTGCTGTACAGATCTCAACCAACCGGCCGAATAGAACACCGCACTGGGTCGTCGTCTCTCGAAGTCGTTCCCTTCTACGACTGATCAGACCCCACCTTCCCGTACAGCTGGGCAAGAGCCGCGCCCCGCGGCTCACCATTCGCGTTCATATAAGAAAGAGGGCCGTGGCCCAGTTCAAGCTCCTGGCCGCCTGCAGTCCTCTGCGAGTGGCCCACTCCCCCCTACGAAGAAGAGCCCGAATGCTCCGCCTATGCGTCGCAACCTTACTACCGACTCCCATTTTTCGACACCAGCGCGACTGGCGCCTGCGCTCCCCCCCATCCCCGGCTCGGAAGCGAGCACTCCGCCCACCCCCACCAATTCGCACCGCTCTTTCATCCCCCCTCGCTCACCACCACAGTCGCTGGGAGTTGCTGTCGAACGACTGACGCGAACGCCGCCGCAATCACCCGAAACCCCGAGCAGCGTGAGCAAGGTATCTTCGGAGAGTGGCTACGTGAGCGCTCCGGAATCCACCCTCGTAAAGCCTAAGTTAAAAATCGAAGCGCCGGTGAAGAATGGCGCTCCGAAGGTCCCTGTGCGCCCTGTGCCGCCGACGCCAACTAAGGGTCCGACTGTCGCTGGTAAGGAGATCGGTAGGCCTATGCTAAATATGGGTGTGTCACGCGCGATTATAAAGGGCCATACCGAGCGATCTGAACCGGGTGTGTCTACAGATGCAACGCTCCAACTCAGCCCCGTTAGGGCTCGTGCCGCGCGAACACCAATTTTTGTCGACGCGCCACCCTTACCCGTGGCTGCTCGTACCGTCAAAACGCTCAGCACCGGGTACGTATCTTATTGTTACATAATTATCTAACCTCAAGTCTGAACTCTGGTCCCCTGAAGCGCACATCCCATCTTACCGCAAGATCTCGCCTCTGACATCCAGCAGTTCGTCGAGTCTGAGTTTGCTCAGCAGTACTTTGCGACGCACAGAACCGGCTTCATCTTCAAGCGCAAGGTTCCCCTGGACCAAATGATGGTCTGGCAACGCGGCCCACTCACCACTCCCCTGCTGAATCTTTCCCGATCACTGCACAAAGATGCAGTCCGTGTGTTCCGAGCTGTGCAGCGGCTTATGGGAGATAGCGAAAAGGGTGGCACAGCTGGCCCGAATACGCCCCGGCTCGAGGAGGCACGTTGGCTGCTCGGAGAAGGGCTTGCGAATGGCGAGCTGCGCGATGAAGTCTACTGCCAAGTCATGAAACAGCTGACAAGCAATCCAAATACGTATGTTGCCTCTCATGTACCATTTTGTCGACGATGACACGTCTTGGTGCTTTTTAGAGAGAGTACATTCCGTGGGTGGCAGCTGCTGTGCGTGCTACTGGTAACCTTCCCGCCATCCAAAAACTTTGAGCCGTACCTTCACGCGTTTCTCTCGCAACACAAGGGAATATCCCAAGGCCGCGTTGATGTACTCGCCAAACATTGCCTCAAGCGTCTTGCAGCTATTGCAAAGAAGGGCCCTAGAGGCAAGCCACCCTCACTTGCAGAAATCGAGACGGCGTCGGTACGTTCCCGTTTCCATCAGTATGGATATGTTGCTGAGAGGAGGTCATCACAGGATGCAGCATTCAATCCGTCAACGTTCGGCGAGCCACTCGACGCCGTGTTCCGTCTACAGGAACGCACATACCCGACGCAGAGGGTGCCAATCGTACTCCCCTTCCTCGCCGACGGCGTCCTCGCACTTGGTGGGACAAAGTCGGAGGGTATCTTTCGCGTACCAGGTGACTCTGATGCGGTCGCTGCACTCAAGATGCGGCTGGATCGCGGCTCGTACACGCTCGAGGGTGTCGACGACCCGCACGTGCCTGCGTCGTTGTTCAAGCTCTGGCTGCGCGAGCTCGTCGACCCGCTGGTGCCGTCGGAGATGTACAACGACTGCATCGCGTTCGCAGGTGACGCCGAGGCGTGCTGTGCGGCGGTCGAGCGGCTGCCGACCGCCAACCGCCGTGTGGTGTTGTTCGTCATTAGCTTCCTGCAGCTGTTCCTCGATGAGCGTGTCCTCGGAGCCACCAAGATGACAAGCGCAAACCTCGCTCTTGTGATGGCGCCGAACCTGCTGCGGTGCGGGTCCGACTCGATGGCCGTGGTGTTTAACAATGCTCAGTGAGTCGCTTTGGCCGGTCCAAGAAAATTGTCTGTCGACTGATCGCTGATTTGGACGTGGCAGATACGAACAGGCATTTGTGCATAACCTCCTGTTACACCTCAAGTGTGGCGAGATCGACCCGCAGTATGTTCCGGCACACGGCCTCGGTGCCGTCCCCTCCGCCGCTCCACCTCGCGTATCAAGGTCACGCAATCGCCGCGCACACTCTTGACTGATCTCCCTGTGGCTCGCTTCGCTTATCTTTCTCTACTCCACTGACTTCTCCACTTCATCGCAGTTGTTCGAGTCGACCGTTTTGCGTCCCTGGTTCTCTGTTTGTTGTTTCGATATCATCGTTCATTTCCTCGTAGCATTTGATACCACCCAGATCCAAATCCATGCATAAAAATCCCGGGAATTTTTTCGTTCATAGCTAGCCGTCTTTTCTTTTCTTCTCTTTTTTCGCCCCGACTTTATACTCTCAACGTTATCACCATCACCATTATAGGGCTTTATCGGTATCTTTAATATCACTGTACTTTTCAAGACTCCTGGCCTGGTCTCAAAAAACGGGGTAAATGGCTGACTATTGTTGACCGTAAACTTGAAGTGGGTCCATCCCTCAGCCTCGCGTGTAGCTGTACAGGTGGGATGGTGAGTCATACCGAACAACAACAGCAGGAAAACGTGCTTGAGGTCGCTAGCTACCGCTCCTGTGCTCCTGCTGCCCGCCACCGCTGCGACGCCATGGACCGAGAACCGATCAGTGCTCAACGGTTTGAGCGCAGGTCTCACGTGCCTTTGTCACCAGGACGCCAACGAGAGGCGGCAGCCCTTCAAGCCGCTGACATTTCTTTTCATAGTCACTGACCATTACAGTACAACATGGTACAAAAGTCGCGGCCGTGACGCCTCCGAATCTCCGTTTCTGATTCCCCTCAAAAACCACACACACTGGCACGGGTCTCGCAGGGAAGTAGCCAAAGAGAGACACCTTTTCCCTGGGGGTGTTACTCATTCGCTCGTGTGTTTGCTTGTTCACGGTCCTTCGAGTTCTGGGGCCCCGATCTGAATAGATCTGAATAGGTTCATAACATACCGGACTCACGATTACTGGCACTCGCGCGATCACGTTAAGGGTAAGTTCCGTAAAAAAAAAAAAAAAGGCAGAACTTTGATTTTATTCGCTTGTTCATCTATAAATTCGGTTCTAATTTTAGTCGAGGGCACACTTAGGTCTGCTATGAAGAGCTGAATAGAGAATATCAATATATTCGGACCTGATGATTTTTATTGGTGGTGATAGTTGACTTTTTTTTGTTGTTGTCCAACTTGTTCCTTCTATGTGATTGTTTCGCATTCGGCACCAGTAAACGGGCTCTCTTCAACACTGTACTAAAGTATGTGCTGCGTCCTTGTCCTTGCTACTTCATCTTGTAATTGAGCAATTCATAGCGCGTGGACTCCGGTGCGTACATCATCTGGCGTGAGCCCGGCGAAAAGGCTAGGCGGCCTTGGCGGCTGGCTTGACAGAGCCGGCGGTCGTGGATTCGCGCGGTCGAGGCGGCCAGTGCTAGGTGCCGAAGTGAGGACAGAGTACAAAATGCGGGTATTGGAGTAATTTGCGAACTCCTGAAGTGTGTACTAGTCAGAATGCGTACGAGAAACGGCAAAATTCACATACATCAGTCTACACCTTGACTGAGACCCTCGCATTACCATTTTCCACCAACATCATCAATGAACGATCACACCTCGAGTATTGCATAGGCTAGCACATCGTCTTACCCATCGACTCGTTAGGGGATGCCCAACGCGGACAGATGATGCGCTAGAGGGATTGATAGGGTACGATGGAGAGCGTAACGATGAAATGGTCCAACTTAAGGGTTGAAGTGGTGGAGGAGGGCTGGCGAGGTGAGGGGGGACATTTAGAGCAAGCAAAGAGGTGTGAACCGAAACGAGAACACAGTTTGGCTGTAGTCTCATGTCTACAATATGGGTCGGTTCCACTAGCACACTACGAGGCGGGCGTGAGAATGTTGCATGGAAAGAAGGTTGAACTTCAGATGAATGACACACCGAGGCGGGCCCTGAGCTATAATAGCGACGTATTGTCGAGAAATTGTCGGCGCCTTTCTGAAGGGAGAAGGATGCCTAGCAATCGAGGGACCAGATACAGCAGCCATTAGGAAGGATGAGGGGAGAAGAGCTGATAAGTTTGATATCGTGATATCGCGTTCCAAGATTGCCCTGGTACAATTCCACTGATGACGCGGGCAGTGTCACGCGGGATCTCGTTCACACCAAGTTGCAGTGCGACCGCTGAGCGCTGAGCGCTGCCACTGAGTACTGAGTACTGAGTACTGAGTACTGAGTACTGAGTACTGGAAACTGAGTAACAGCAATGCCGTCTCCACTGACGGGATTTGACACATATAACTCCGCAACCGTCATCTGGAGTTTACAGACAGAGTCACTAAGAGCGACGTGACGTGGATGCATGCGCAACTGAGGGTGCCGAGTCATGAGGCAGCAACGGACCGCGTATGAAGTCGTGGCGCGGCGCCCTGTCGTCACACCTAAAATCGCTGGCCGTTCGTGGGTGTGAGTGAGAGTACGAGGGTCCTAGAGGGTGATAACAGGAGAAGGGAGTGATGCGAGGAGTGACAGTCGCGAGGAGATGGGTGTAGAGGTGTCATGGGGAATTTGACGAAAACGAACGGAAGGGAGACCGGGAATGAGACATGAGGGGCGAATAACGGTGGAGGTAAATTTGTCATAACAGATGGTGCCAAAGAAACACTTGCTGAAGGAAGGGCTCGTAGTTTCCGCAGGAACGAGAGGGGTTGAATGAATCCCAGAAAATCGGACGACCATATCGGGCAACATTTAGATAAGCGTGGGAATCGGTCTTGAAGCACACTCACAGCACACGCTTACCCAGACGCTCGAACTGTCACCTCCTCTGACCCCAAGGCATTCTCTTGTAGTACATACAAATATCCTTCGCGTTGATAGTATTATTGCTGCACAAGATCGTTTTAGATCCCTTAAAGTCCCTCAGTACGCGCGGGCGAACGAACTGAGTATATTAACTAACCTTAAAGTCTATAGTAAGGTTATTAGTTAAGAATCGGTATAGTGAATACGGGCGGGATGACTTACCCCTCAGTACGCGCGGGCGAACGAACTGAGGGGTCTGTAAACTAAAGTACGGTTTAATTATACTACTTCTGTTTATGTATTCTTTCTCGTAAATAGTGTGTTAATCATATGCAATCGGTTCGATTTCGGGTCATCACGGTCCGTTCTATAATACGACACACAACACTCCCCCTCAGCGTGCACTTGGATGCTGCGCTGACATATATGCATCAACATCAACGACTCCTAAGAAGCCGCGAAGGCTTGTAAAGGCTGGCTCTGGAAGCGCTTTCGTCAGAATATCCGCGATATTGTCAGCGGTACCAATTTGAGTGACGACCACATCCCCACTGTCAACGCACTCCCGAATCCAATGATATCGGACATCGAGATGTTTTACGCGGTCATGGAACGCTTGGTCGCCACTGAGAATTACCGCAGCTGAGTTGTCGCAGTGGAGCTTCAAAGGGCCTACGGGCTTGTAACCTAGTTCGGTCAGGAGACTGCGCATCCACATCAGTTCCCTGCTAGCTTCCGAGACAGATATATATTCGGCCGCGCAAGTGGAAGTGGCAATGGTTTTCTGTTTCTTCGACGACCAAGAGATCATTCCAGAGCCCAGCGAGAAGCAGTACCCTCCGACTGATCGTCGGCCTTGCGGTCCGGGGTTGTTCGCATAGTCTGAGTCGCTGTACCCTAAGAGGTTCGGAGATTTGTTGGAACCCCCGAGACGTAAGGCCCAAGTCCGAGTTCCTTTCAGGTAGCATACCACGCGTACTGCAGCTATCCAATGGACTTCGCGGTAACAGTTGACGAACCGGGATAGTTTGCTGACTGCGAATGCAATGTCGGGGCGCGAGCCACTTGCGACGTACATGAGTGATCCCACGAGCGATCTGTACGGGAGCGAGTTCAGGCGGTCTTGCTCCCCCTCATCAAGCGGCGTCTGAGGGTCCGGGGGCAACAGTTGCGCACCATAAGCCATGGGTGTGGAAGCGGGTCTGGCGTCCGACTGATGATAAGTTGCGATGATCTTGTCAATAAGAGCCGTTTGACTGAGGTATATTGTTCACGTTGATCTGTCCCGCTTCAAGGCAATGCCGACCACTAGCTTAGCTTCCCCAAGCGCCGTAATCCGGTAGGAAGATTCCAGATCAGTGCGGAATAAGGTTGCCTCAGCGTCGTTAGATGAAACCGCTAGCATGTCGTCCACGTGCACAGCTACAATGGACGTCGCAGTCGCAGTATGGCGAGTATAGACACACCATTCGCAGTCCGCGCGTTTGAAACCCCAGGAAAGGAACGATGCGTTCATTGTTTTGTTCCAGATTCGGGATGATTGGCGCATTCCGTACAGACCGCGGTGCAGCTTCCAGACATGAGACTCCTTGCCAGGCGTAGTGAAACCCGGGGGCTGTTCCATGAACTGAACCTCTTTCTCGGGGAGGATGCCGTTGAGGAACGCGGTTTTGACGTCGTATTGTTCGATGCGCCAGTCGTTACAGGCGGCAAGGTGCAAAATCGCGCGCAGGGATTCCAAGCGAGTGGTGGGTGAGGTTGTATCAGTGTAGTCTCTCCCCCATACCTGTTGAAAACCTTTTGCGACCCAACGGACTTTATGACGCACCGCGTTGCCGAGTTCATCCCGCTTGAGGCGACAAACGAATTTTCCGCGAAGAGGTTTGCGATCGGATGGAACACTGGAATGGGGAACCAATTCGAAAACGTTCATGTCTTCCAGGCTGCGAAGTTCCTCTCTGGCGCCTTCGAGCCATTTGTTCCTGTCGTCAGAAGCTAGAGCTTCGCGCCAAGAAGGCGCGTCAGGGTCTTCTACGTCGACCAGCATGGCGACTTCCTCATCAAAGATGGGCGGATCGCTTGATGAGCCGGCGCAGATCGCGGTATGATCTGTTGACGTTGAAGGAACTTGTGTGGAAGAGGCTGAACCCTTCTTCTTTGGCTCCAGACCGTCACAAGTGTCCTGTCTGGAAGGCGCAGGGATATGCGGGCGGCTTGATCGGCGGGGCGAAGTGTCGGCCGGATCGGTAGGTGGAACGTCTAAGATCACCCCTGGATGAAGAGGTCGTGGAGAAGCATCTAAGTGTTCGACAAAACGAACGTGGTGAGTATCTATGATGCGTCCACCCTGCTTGTTCCAGCACCGGTAAGCTTTAGCGTTGGGTGCGTAGCCGATTAGTATGCATTCCACCGATCGTGCAGCAATTTTGGGGTTATTACCGCTGATCAGAACAAACACGCGGCAACCGATTTCACACAAATGGGCAAGAGATGGTTTACTTCCGAACCAAAGTTCAAAAGGGGTTCGGCCCCCATTCGATCGTGAAGCAGTCAGAGTGGTTAGATAGGAGGCGGTGATGATGAATTCGTCCCACATTTGTAATGGGGCATCACAGGCCAGACGCATGGTTCGGGCTTTGTCCATTAACGTACGGTGAAGGCGTTCAACTCGGCCGTTTTGGGCAGAGGTGTGCGGCGCGGTAAACTGATGAGTGATCCCCCGATCAGCACACCAACGAGCCATTTCCGTAGATCGAAGTTCTCCGTTGTCCGTTAGAACATAGCCAAGTTTGTCGCCGGTTTGAGTCTCCACGCTTAGTTGCCAGTGTTGGAATGCATTGAAGGCTTCTGATTTGGCTTTGAGTAGGCGGGTCCAGTTATAGCCGGAGTAATCGTCAATAAAATTCATGATGTATTTGAAACCGGAACGAGATACGACTGAGTGGGGACCCGACAGATCGATATACACCCGCTCCAGCCTCCTAGTTGCCCGTGCTCCCTCGCGTTCCTTTGGTACTGAAGTTCGTGTCTGTTTACCGCGGACACAATGATCACATGCTTGCGGGGCCAGTGACATGTCAACGGTCATACCTGTGGCGATTCCGTTACGTGCCATATCCATCACAGTGCGATGGTTAGCGTGACCGAGGCGACGATGCCAGGTTTCCAGATTTGGGACAGTCTGAAGGGAAGGCAAAGCGATCGAGGTCCGGGATGAGTAAGATGCCGGAGAGCAGGGCAAGGCATAGAGATTGGAGGGACCAGGAGCGCAGTCAGCAAGCAGAGACCCTTCTTTGTCAGAAAGTTGGCAGCGTCCAGAGCGGAAAACAGTAGTGTAGCCGAGGCGGTTGAGCTGGTGGATGGAGACAAGGCGGACGCCGGCTTCGGGCGCGAAGAGGACCTCTTGCAAGATGAGCCGCGCGTTCGTCTTGGGCAGGCAAAGCTCAATGTTGCCGACCCCCACGGCGTACACTGAAGCATTTCCCACACCCGAGATTCTGCGTGGTTCAACAAGCGTCGTAATGGAAGCGAAGTCGGAGCTCAAGCAGCTGATGTGACTAGAAGCACCAGAGTCGAGGAAGAAAGGAATGCTCGATGGGTGACTGATCAGCGCAGTTTCATGTTGATCGATCGAGGCGATCAGCATTTCGTTGGTGTTCAGTGGGGTGTCGGCTGAGTTACTGGGTGCCCAATCGTGAGACTCCCCCTGATCCGGAGAAGCAGGTTCCGCGGATTCAGCGATTGCGGCGTTGACCTTGCGATCGGGGCGATAGCGAGTTCCATTGATCCAGAGGGAACCGTCGTCATCGACCTTTAGCGCAGCCCCAGAGTTTTGTACCGAGTTATCCCCTTGGGGTCGAGTACGCTGACGAGAAGCTTCTCGAGCCGCACGTTGGCGCGTGATCGCGTCGAACATGGAAACGCCTTCCATTTTCCCACCAGGTGATACACAGTATTCGATGGTGTGGCCAGATCTCTTGCAATTAGGGCATAAGATGGTGCGTGGCGGCAGTTGGGCCGGTAAAGCGAGGGATGAGGAGGAAGGCAATAGTCCTTGGTTGTTTTGTGCACTGCGCAGTTCGAAGTAATATTGCATGCGGTTCTCCAGAAGCTCGACGGTGATAGTGCCGTCCATCAGGGAGGCAGCTAAGGAGTCGTGTACAGTAGGGTGTGACGTTTTGAGGTTCAGAAGTAGGAAGAGAAGCCCCAGGCGTTGCACATCAACATGGCCGATGCTCTCAATCCGATGGACCAGATCTCGGAAAGTCGTCATAGCAGTGTCGAATTTTGCAGCGTCATCATCGAAGGTGATTTGCATGAGCTTTTGGATCAGTTGAAGTTGAGTGAGGCCGCTTCGTTTCTCGTGTCTGATGCGCAAGATTCGGTATGCTTCCGCCGAGGTGGCGCAGGTAGCAATGTGTTGTACCTCCGCAGAAAACATCTGAGTTTGCATGTACCCCAGTATCATGCGATCGTTGCCGTTCCAGTAACGATGTCCAAGGGAGTCGATACGTTGATCAGGGCACTGCAGCAGACCAAGAGGATACTCGTCGAGTTGAGTCATGGCTAGCGATCGTAGCAAGCAACGAGACCACTCCAGCCAGTTACCCGCCGTGAGCGATAGTTTTAAGTCAGATGGCCAAGGAGGTAGTCCAGCCAGGGTTTCGCGTTTGATGGTAGGACCTTGACTTCGGCGGTCGTGGGGAGGGTTATTGTCACGGTTGCTGCGATGACTGCGATTGCGACGTGAGTTTTTTGAGTATCGTCTAGGTGGCGATGGGGGTGTGCTTCCATGGGAGGATGAATCAGATCCATAGTATCGCTCCTGTCCCCGCTCAGGTGGGGGTTGCACTCTGTGGTTGTGTTGCGATGGTCGCATTTGGGGGGGTACGTATACGCGTGTCGCGGGTGTGTATCCGTCGGATGATTCATGCGAGCGGGCAACATGATACAGGTGCGGGGGTGGCTCTCGGGAACCGCGTGTGTCCAGAGTATGGTGCGGTGGGGGTCGGGACAGTTGTACAGATGGGACGGCAGGCGGTGTGAGAGACATTTCTGACTCGTTCTTAGCAACCGAGCTGGGGACAGTGTGTCTGGAATTGGATGCAGAGTCTATGTTAGCTTGCCGTGAGCTTTGATTGTCGGCGTTTGAGTCCGCGAGTGGGGGTAGTTGAGATAAATTGGTCAATGAGCTGGGGACGGACGACTGATTCTGTTCGGCAGACATAAGGAGATTCTATGAGCGATTCCGGCTGATTCTGTAGACTCTGGCTGATTCTGGACGAGAAGACGACAAGATTCCGAATTGGACACAAAGAGAGAAGCTAAGATTACGAGAGGTGAGCCTCGGGTTCTGAGGGATCCAGGAGGAACGGCGGGCGGCAGCTTAACGTCCCGCAGGGCCCATAACCTTTTAGATCCCTTAAAGTCCCTCAGTACGCGCGGGCGAACGAACTGAGTATATTAACTAACCTTAAAGTCTATAGTAAGGTTATTAGTTAAGAATCGGTATAGTGAATACGGGCGGGATGACTTACCCCTCAGTACGCGCGGGCGAACGAACTGAGGGGTCTGTAAACTAAAGTACGGTTTAATTATACTACTTCTGTTTATGTATTCTTTCTCGTAAATAGTGTGTTAATCATATGCAATCGGTTCGATTTCGGGTCATCACGGTCCGTTCTATAATACGACACACAACAGATCGGGAGCACAATGTTCTCCGATTCGTGCGTAGATGGCCTTTGATCAGTGGCTTTCCTAATGATGGTGACCCACTGTTCCAGCCCCGGCCCCTCGGCATCGCAAAACGCAGAAAGAGGGTGCGTCAATCCCTTTTTTTGTGTAACGATGTTCGCTTAAGAACCGTCCTTGAACAGTGCTCAAATCGCCAAATCACAGGGAAGCCAACCCCAGCTACGTATTGGGGTGACTGGTATGTGCTAAATTCCGATTCGTTGATCCCTCGATAAGCTTTCAATCTCTTGCTTAGTCCTTCGAGCGGACAATGTTCCCCGTATCAAGAAAAATTATCTCTTTAAGAGATCGTTCTTCGTTACTGTATCCAATCGGGAGACAACGGAGAAGACGGCAAGCGCTCAGGTTGAGGGACAGACGGTGAAATGGGACCAAAACCTTGACGTCCTGTAGGTCTTTCCTTCTTCCCTCCATTTTTTGGCTGAAAGTCTGTTAGTCTTGTACACCCGTCTTCATATCTTATACTTTGTCTTTATGCAAAGCGGTCGGCACACCCAGATATCCTTATAGGAACACATGAGATCCTCGTACCCGTCGCGTCTCAAAGTGGTTCGTCTTTGTTTAGATCTCCCATTCGTTCAACTAAGTGAACACCTCGCGTAGATGTTCCCGTTGTTCTCAAGAGTGGTGATGGGAAAGCTGGACAGTCAATGCAGCCGGTCACACTCTACATAACGGTCGCAGTGTCAGCGAACACTGCCTCTCCAATATTGCCCAACAGCCTCCCAAATATACCAACCGAAGATAACGATTCTCCCACTGAAGAAGCTACTAGACCCTCTATGGTCCCAGACTCCGGGGGACTCGTTCAATCCACCGCCCCCGAACCTCTTTTACCCCCGCTGGATCACCTTCTCGTCGAGACTGACACTCCTACGCCACACGGTCAGGCAGAGATGTCGCCTACCGAGGACCCTCCAGTCACTCTCCATCGCGCTGATGAAGCCATGAGGCCGATTGACCGGACTAACCGATCAAATTCGTGGGAAATGGCTGTCGGGAGGGTCAAGTGGGTGATGGATACGTTGGGCCCAATTGCAGAAGTGCGTGTAATGCTCCTTTTTGTTTATCCTTGACTGAGCTGAATTTATTCTTAGCTTTCCCCGTTTGCAAAGATGGCGCATGGTCTGCTTTTAGCGATCCCCAAGGTACATCCTTTTGCATGGTTGTCGGAACAAGACACTCATGCCCTGTTTGTCTTGTTGGTAGACACTCCTAGAACAGTATCAACTCGACGACAACGTCCAAACCCTACTGGAAGCCGTGCATGACGCGTTTGATTTCGCACATCATGAAGACACGTTGAAGTCGATCAAGCCGAGGTCCAAGCAAGCCCAAATTCTTACTGTCATGCTGCAGGATGTTTGTAGTTGCTGTGACTTTATCCAATCGTATGCGAAGGACCCGCGATTCTGTACGTTGTCTTGACCTGCTTCATTAGCCAGTGTAAACGTACTAGTTTTCAGGGAAGCGAACGTTGAAAAATATGGGCGCCGGGACAGAGAAAAAAATTGAGGACTTGTCCGCAGCCCTTGTCAATCACCGAAGGGCTTTTTTAGATCAGGCGACCATCTCTACGGAGATTACTGCGTTTCAAATTTTGGACGATGTGGGAATTATTTCAGCTAAGGTGGATGACGCTGGTATGTAGTCTTGATGTCTTGTGGGATATCGATCCGATAATCGTCCTAGAACTAGATTCAAAAATCAGAGAAATCCCCTATGGGACAGGCTCGCGATTCAGACCCGACAAGGGCTGTCTTACGGGAACACGGACGGATTTCCTGGACTTCATTGTCAATTGGGTGAACGACCCCAGTTCAGGAGCGCAGTCTCGTTCTTTTCGGGCAAGCAGGCACGGGAAAGTCATCTATTGCCCATGAGATCGCACGTCGCTTCGACGAAATGAACCGTCTTACGTCATCCTTTATCTTTTTGCGGAAGGAGCAATCCAAACCTTATCACCTCTTCACGACTCTTGCTCGCGATCTCTCCGATCGTTACCCTTCGTTTAAAGCCGCGCTTGGAAGGGTCGTAAAGGACAATTCTTCTGTTCGAGTCGGCACTCGTGACTATCCCACGCTTTTTAAATCCCTTATCCTAGAACCACTTAAGGATCTGCACATCGTCGGTCCTATTCTTGTTATAATCGATGCCTTGGACGAGAGCGGGGATGTGACTGGTGGGGAGGGGTTACATAACTTTCTTGCTAAAAACGTCTCAAGGCTGCCATCGAACTTTCGTGTGCTAATCACCTCGAGGCCGGAGAATGGCATCCAATCTGCGTTCGATGGAGCGCCGTCAACCGGGATCAAATATATGAACGATTCTCAGCTAGCAGCTCGAACGGATGACGATATACTCACCTTCCTTCAGAACATACTCCCTTCAGATGAGTTTGAAAAGCATGGCGTCGCGTTGGCAAGAAAGGCAGAGGGATCGTTTCAGTGGGCGGCAGTTGCCGGTAGATTCACCCTCGATCCTCCCGAATGCTTCGGGTTCAGCAAGAAAAGGTGCATAAATCATCTTTTGAAACTCACTACAGATCGCGATAAACAAGACCCGTTGGACTACTTATACAAAGAAATCCTTGAAGGGTACTTCACCCGTCCAGAAACACGGCTTTTATTCCGCTCTGTGGTGGGACAGCTCATTACTGCATTCGAACCCCTCTCCATCCGTTCCCTGACCACTTTGCGAGGACACGCCTTCGATGACAACGACGACGCCGATGCTGTTGTTATGATGCTCCGTCGTCTGGGCTCGTTGTTCAGCAATGTTACCTCGTCTGATGACACCCTTCCCATCGTTCCTCTCCACACGTCATTCCGCGACTTCCTGACAAGTAAAGGGAAGAGCGGTGATTTTTCTATTGCTCTTCCAGTTTCCCACTATGAATTGGCCCATTCCTGTCTCGATCTAGTGCTCCGCGACCTCAGGTTCAATATCTGCGGCATTGAATCATCGTATCTTGCTAATAAAGACATTCACGGCCTTGAAGCCCGCGTTGCCAAAGACCTCCCACCCGCTCTATTGTATGCCTGTCGTTTCTACGACGACCATCTAGAACAACTTGCTTTTCAAACCGATCTGTTTGGCAAGCTCCGAGCTTTCTTCGAGACGAAATTTCTCTTCTGGCTTGAGGCCCTTAGCTTGACAGGCAATATGCGTCTAGCTTCATCAGCGTTGTCGACTCTGAACGAGTGGTTAGCGTCTAGTCACGGTGTGAGTATAATTGTTGATTCTATGAGAAAGGCTAACAACTAATAACTACAATTACAACAGGTTTCCCAGATAGAGCTAAAGAAATTCAGGTCGTTCGTCAATGATGCCTCTGTGTTCGTACGGTATTTCGGGATGATGATGGCAAAAAGTGCTCCACATGTCTATCTTTCTGCTCTACCATTTGCGCCGACTTGTTCTCTTGTCTCCGCGCATTATTCCGGCTCATTTCCTCGAATCCTACGTGTGGAACGTGGACAATTGTCTGATTGGCCGTCATCAGAGATGGTGATTTCAAATGGTGAGGATATGGTCCTTTCCATTGCACTTTCGCCGGATAGCCAGCGCATCGTCTCAGGCTCGGAGGATCGAACAATTCGTGTTTGGAACAGCACGACGGGAGAGGCAGTGGCAGGCCCATTTACCGGACACACGGATGCGGTCGAGTCTGTGGCATTCTCGCCAGATGGCCAGCGCATCGTTTCAGGCTCTTCCGATCGAGCAATCCGTGTGTGGAACAGCATGACGGGAGAGACAGTGGCGGGCCCATTTATCGGACACACGTCTCCAGTCGAGTCTGTGGCATTCTCGCCAGATGGCCAGTACATCGTCTCAGCAGGCTCTTTCGATCAAACAATCCGTGTGTGGAACAGCACGACGGGAGAGATAGTGGCGGGCCCATTTACCGGACACACGGATTCGGTCAGGTCTGTGGCATTCTCGCCAGATGGCCAGCACATCGTCTCAGGCTCGGACGATCGAACAATTCGTGTGTGGAACGCCACGACGGGAGAGACAGCAGGCCCATTTACCGGACACACGGGTTTGGTCTCGTCTGTGACATTCTCTCCAGATGGCCAGCGCATCGTCTCAGGCTCGCACGACCGAACAATCCGTGTGTGGAACGCCACAACTGGAGAGACAGTGGCAGGCCCATTTACCGGACACACGGGTTTGGTCTCGTCTGTGGCATTCTCGTCAGATGGCCAGCGCATCGTCTCAGGCTCTTGGGATCGAACAATTCGTGTGTTGAATGCCACAACGGGAGAGACAGTGGCAGGCCCATTTACCGGACACACAGGTTGGGTCTTGTCAGTGGGATTCTTTTCAGATGGCCAGCGCATCGTCTCAGGCTCAGACGATGGAACAATTCGTGTGTGGAACGCCACGATGGGAAAGACAGAGGCAGGCCCATTTACTGAACACTCGTCTTCAGTCTTGTCTGTGGCATTCTCGCCAGATGGCCAGCGCATCGTCTCAGGCTCTTCAGATCGAACAATTCATGTGTGGAACACCACGACGGGAGAGACGGTGGCAGGCCCATTTACCGGACACACGGAAGCGATCTGTTCCGTGGCGTTCTCTCCAGATGGCCAGAACATCATCTCAGGCTCTTTCGATGGAACAATTCGTGTATGGAACGCCGCGACGGGAGAGATAGTGGCAAGCCCATCTTCTATACACTCACATTCGGTCTTATCTTTGGCATTCTCGCCAGATGGCCAGCGCGTCGTCATTGGCTCGCACGATGGAGCAATTTATGTGTGGAACGCCACGACGGGAGAGACAGTGGCCGGCCCATTTACCGGACACACGGATTCGGTCAGGTCTGTGGCATTCTCGCTAGATGGCCAGCGCATCGTCTCAGGCTCGGACGATCGAGCAATCCGTGTTTGGAACAGCATGACGGGAGAGACAGTGGCGGGCCCATTTACCGGACACATGTCTTCGGTCTTGTCTGTGGCATTCTCACCAGATGGCCAACGCATTGTCTCAAGCTCGTACGCTCAAATAGCCAGTGCAAGGAACGCTACGACGCACGATCAAACAATTATTGTGTGGAACGCCACGACGGGAGAGACAGCAGGCCCATTTACCGGACACACGGGTTTGGTCTCGTCTGTGACATTCTCTCCAGATGGCCAGCGCATCGTCTCAGGCTCGCACGACCGAACAATCCGTGTGTGGAACGCCACAACTGGAGAGACAGTGGCAGGCCCATTTACCGGACACACGGGTTTGGTCTCGTCTGTGGCTTTCTCGCCAGATGGCCAGCGTATCGTCTCAGGCTCTTGGGATGGAAAAATTCGTATGTTAAATGCTACAAAGGGGAAGATGCAAACTATAGGAGATGTTGACTTCACTGACCACTCCATGATCAACAACGAGGGATGGATATGTGGTAGTAAAGGTGAACTATTAATGTGGATCCCGCCAATACATAGGGCACATCTTCACCGCCCAAGTGATATTTGGATTTCTGGCGAACATGAAACCCGCCTTGATATTTCTAATTTTGTACATGGACGCGGTTGGGCCACTTGTATCAATACCTAGATGGAATTTAATCTACGATTTTTTAGGAGGTCTGAAGTGTACATTTAATGTAACATATTGGATAAGAGCTCATCGTGGCAATATGCTGGACGGCTTGGTCTTGGTCTTGATAGTCGGGACTTGTTACAGGCAAGCATATCCATATCGTGCTGGCAGTACTCGAGAGCTAGGATAGACAACCTTTGAAGCATGCGAGGACAGGCTTGATACCGCATGTTGCAGCCATGCAGGGTGCGGCGCTGCCTACGTGGGCCTAGGCTCGGACCAAGAACGATTCGAAGATGAGGAGCGAGGAGGAGCGTATTCGTGTCGAGATGACGGCTCTGACTCATTATTCAACGCGAAGACGGGACGTCGCGGAGTCGAACGGATGCACTTTCAAATTGCCTTCAGTTGATGTATCAACTTAATGATACATTTTGCTGCCCTCGTGAGCCCACTCTCGGGTCAGCCTGAGGTCTCAGGCCACGCGACGATGACAACACGTTTTCGGTAATTGCCAGTGAGTTCTTGTCCATACTTTTCATACAAAACCACCTAATATTTTCGTAGATAATTAGCTATATTTTATGTCAATTCCAGGCACCAGTGATTATGCTTGTCTTAGTTGCAAAATATGAGCATGTTATTCTCCATATTGCGGTTATCACTAATATACTCGTGCATTATACTTCGCTAGCGCGGGAGGTTTTTCCCGATGGATACTCTTGTAATGAATAACGGCCTCTTGTCATCGCTTTATCCCTTCGCGTGACACTCCCACCTTCATTTGTTGTAGTTCCGCCGACTTCTTTCGAACGGACGCGATATGACTTGGGCTTCCAAGATGTCTTCGGGGAAACTTTGAGTTTCTGTTGACGCCTCAGCAAGTTCTACGCGGATTGTAGATGGAACGAGGTAATAGAGTGTACGTTATAAGGAGTCATGAACGAGCCATTTTTGCTGCTTATAGGGATGCCGTAAGGTCGACTTTCCCAGAGCACGAACTCCTTGGGTTTACTTTCGACTTCCGCGAACACGGACGACAGAACTGCAGAAGCGATCTATTAATATCTGAGTGATCCTTCAATTCCCTGGGGTTTTTAGTATGGAGGTTCTTTGTTCCGAAGGGGGCCAGGCGCGACGGTGTTGTGGTCGCGTGGCCCTGCTTGCAATTGTTGTTGTCTTTTGGGGTTCCTAGTATGGCTTAGTCTGGACAAGGCTCGTGGCATGGGGGTTCGAAAGGGACGAAACTCAGAGCGTACGTTATCAGGAGCGTAGATCGTCCTTTGGTACTGGTTACCGTCAAGCAATTGGTCCTCCTTTGGTCCTTCTAGAACAACCAACACGCTGTGCAATTGGTCTTGCCAGTGACAATCTCTGGGAACGTACACTTGCAACTCGTGGGCGGACGGGAACGTAGCCCGCCATATGTCACGAGGTCCAAGGGGTTGTTGGGCATTCCTATCCCAAACGGACGTCCCTTTGTACTACAGTAGGTTTCGCGCCGGGTTTGTTCTAGGCGGATGTCACCTGGCTGTGAACAGGAACGCACAACCTATATCGGATTTCCTTGGTCAGACTTGCACTTGCGTGTCGGAGACCCATTCTACGCACTGCGCTTCGCCAGGCTCGGACTGGTCGAGTTGAGTCGTCGCACTAATTTGTGATTTTTTTGGGGGGTCTCGCGTGTTGGTTCCTTTGGATATAGGAACACAGAAAGCGTCCCCTCACCATATGGCATACTCCGAGTGAGTCGGTGTAAATTTTAGAACATGGGATTTGCCTAACTTACATCCACACCAAGTGGTAAGGGGCTAATAATAGAAGCAGTGGGAGCAGCACCGGTGGGCCGTCATGACGGCGACGGCGTCATCGGGTACTGCGATGCACGCGGCTGTGATATGTAGGTGGTTTATATCGAACGGGCGCAGGAGGTTTATGGGGCATGTCACGGTGATCCATGATAAGGAAGGGGACGGGGACGAATAACTATCGGGCAACAATATCGAAGAGGATTGAGACGATGGTTGTATTGTATGCACAGATGAGCGAAGAAGGGGAAGAACGAACTTGAAGGAGGTGCGGCTGGTCTTATAGTAAATGACCCTGAGCTGGCGAGAGCACTAAGCTAGGGATCCCAGTCTCGCTAACGGGAAATATCCGCATCAGAAGGATTTAATGGTGGGGCTTGACGTGCAACTCTGTGCGAGAGGAAACTCGACTCGGAGGTGCTCGTGTGGTAATGTCAACTACTACAAGATTGGGATCAGCGAAGCGACCTGTGACACTACTGCGACCTCGACCTCGACTACGACACCGCCGACTGCACCAGTCGTGGATAATTAGTTATACTACGGAGAGCCACAAATCACTTTCTTGATTGCTTGATAAGAGCGGTATGACATGAGCGCCCGCCCACAATGGATCCTCCACCAATATTTCAATACTGGCTTCCCGCTTGTTGCGCATCAGAGAGATATGTCTCCGTAGGAACTCTCATGTGCCCTTGCATGCTACAAGGCAATCAAAGTGCGCCCGCCAGCATCTGCGCAAGCGAAAGTCTCGTAATGGTCATAGACCGACTCGAGAGGTACTCAAATCGCGCGACGGTATACTGGAGCGACAGTCCGGCCTTGAAAATTAGGGCATGGAAGCGCCGAAGGGAGGAGGGGACAACTGGCCCTAGTGGTAGTGACTGCAAGTAACTCCAGAGGGCAATTTGCATAATTGAATATATTTTTGGTACGTTCGACGCAACCTTCTTCAGCCCGTCAATTACACTTGCAAGAGCCCGGATCTCACCCCAAATGTTTGTGGGACATACATTTATGACCGTTGAGTATTTTCTCATGACGGAACCAAGAATAGAAGTGTAGGCAAAGGGGCACTCGGGTTGAGTGTGGGAGTGGCCCTTAATTTACTACACGGAGTGTCGCGAGATGCTTGTCCGAGGCGCCCATGTATTGACTATCTAACGCTTCTTCTCATCGTGACTGACATCCGAGAGGCCTTATCACTCTTATCCCACCTTGACTCAGTACGGATTCGAAGCAACGTGCGCTCGTAGCGTGCCATTTTTGGGAAAGGGGGGCAGATCGTCGGCGGTAGCTGAGAAGGTCTATTATTCCTTCACCCACGGAAGCGCACCAGGAAAGATCCGCGTGCCATCCTTCGGACACCACTCCAGCAGCTCACCCATTTCCGGCGCACCGACGTGGTAGCCGTGGGTCTTTGCGTGAAAATTCCGTCTTGCGCGCTTCTGGACGAGGGGCGCGTGGCAGCCATATAGGTCCGTGGAGTACGGGGTGAACGCGTTGGCCAACTGGGGAGCAAGAAGGTCAGAAAAAGATCGCGGGAAGAAGAAGAAAGAAGAAAGGTACCGACCTCGCCTGATGACGCCTCGCGCTCGTCTGCTTCAGTCCCGAGCGGGATACCCACATACGTAAAGTGAAGTTTGGGCCAGCGCAGTGCGCGTCGGTGGAGTTGTTCAAAGCGACCCCGCTTGAAATCATGGCCGACGACGGTGATGCGTCGAGGATAGGCGCCCGTGAGCTCGTGGAAGCGAGCGACGGAAAACAGCACGTTTTGGAACGAGTCGAGCGCCGCGTCTTCTGTCGTTGCTCGTGTGAACCTGTCCGAGGGCGGGAGGAGGCCCATAGCGCGTGCGAAGCGCAGGTAAGATTCGCCCTCGGATGTCGCGCTCAGGGGAGAGGTGTAACCTCTGGATCCATCCAAAGAAACGGAGTTTAGAGTGTTTAGAGGTCAGTTTTTGAGCTGCCCGCTTTGCGATGTGATGAACGAGAGCGTACCCGCTGAAAATGAGGAGTGCTTTTGGATCTTCCGAGGCGATTTGGGAACTAGGTTTGGAAAAATTAAAAAGAAAAGTGGGACTTAACGCTCGGACTTTACTCACCCCCGAGAAATGTGTGTGCGGAATATGGACGGACGCCCGCGTCCTCTCTGGTACGGTGCAAGAATCCATGAATCCTCGTTTTCGGCGTCTTCAGGGTGCGCTCCTGTCCAAATGGCGTGCCCGGGTACGATGACGAGGTGGTCGAGGCCCGACGCTGGAGACTTTGACGGCAATGTCTCTACGATGCTACGAAGACGAGCGGCATCCCGTGTCGGGCTGTGGTACAGGGAGCGAAGGTTGAGCAAGACCGAGAACGTCAAGAGGGCGAGCAGGAGAAGGGCACTAAAGTTGGTGAGGCGCGCGGGGGCACGAAGGAGTTTAGAAAAGGAGCGTGGCGGTTGATTGAGGATTCTATGGCGTGGAAATGAGACTGGAGCGGGCAGCATCCTGTCTGTCGTGCCAGTGCCCGCGGTCGCGGCTAGTACGGTGACGCGGTGTTGGGTGACTAGTAGGCCTCTCCGGCTTTGTCGCTCAATCTAGCTCACGGGCTCCGAGTCAGGCTCGGGGTCGCGGACTCACCCCGGCGTCGGCCTCCGTTCTTGACAAACTTAGGCTTTCAGATCTAACTTATCAGCATTCCATCCGAGCTCGAGGACGTCATGGCTCTCATTCCGATAGAGCCCCATGTCCCCTGAGGTCGGGAGTTAACTCTTGCTTATCGTGCCCACTACCCCTTGGGATCGTGTGGCCCGTTCCCTCGTCCCTTATTTACGATTACTATCGTGAGAAGTTATGGAGACCGCAGAGGTCCTTCGCACGTTTATTGTGATACCCCCTAGGCACGTCGTCCGATGACCTCTCTCACCGTTACACATGTCCTACTGGGAGTCGCCTCTAGCCCGACAATTCCGATAAAAATAGTGTACGAAGGTATGTCGCCACATGTTTGTGTCAAAATTCCTCCTCAAATTCTGTGCCTGCCAATCTCCCTGGAACGATTATCCACAAAGACACATAGAGGCTCCTCCTTTTACTCGGGCACAGGGAAGTGCCCGACTCGGACTCATGGTTTGTCGCTCCTTAGTCTGTGGGTCAGAAGTCCGATACGTGCTCGTTATTGACCTCACTCTCGCGGCCGCCTACCTCGAGAACAAGCTCGCGAGACAGGAACTTGAATGTCAGAGCTGTCTTGCTGGCCATCACCTCTGTTTCCCTCTCGGACAATTGTCGCCCCTACACGTTTGATCTCTCGTCCTCTTGGCCTCACGTGATTCGGACGGTCACCACATGGTCTACGACACTCGTGCATGAGAAGCAGCGGCGCGCCATGCGCTCAGATAGATGGGTCTCGCTCGCGCATTGAAACTGAAGCGCGACGTCGAGTTCTAATAATAGATATCGCACTCGGGCTTCGTCGTATAAACAGCCCGTGTCTTTTCGCTTGAGCCCAACTTGCGTCCCCACAACCGTCGCAGACTCCTCACATAACCATGAAGCTCGCTCTCCCTTACGCTCTCGCTGCTGCCGTTGTCGCGCCTCTCGGCGTGTCAGCTTGGGGTAGTCTTGGGCATCAGACGACTGGGTAGGTGTGGTCCACCAAGGAGTCCTCTCGCACACGCTGACTACCACTTTCGAAACATAGTCTCCTTGCGATGGAGGTTCGTTCCGAATTATCACCACTGACCGCAGACACGGCTGAACCGCCACCCCATCTGCTTTTTGTAGTTCCTCACCCCAACCACGTTGTCCGCCGTCCAGTCGATTCTTGGGTCCACCTTCAGTTTCTCCCTCGGACCTGCATCCACCGTACGTGCCCGAAGGTATCATACATCTGTGGTCGTTTGGTGACTAACATTTGGCGGACTTAGTGGGCTGACACCGTGCGCTCTCAAGCGGCGTTCAAGTTCAGCGCACCGTTCCATTTCATCGATGCGCAGGGTGAGTCCCCGTTCGCATATGCACGCCCACGCACCGACACGGATTATCAGATAACCCCCCCTCCTCCTGCTCCGTCGACCTCACGCGCGATTGCGGCGCTACCGGCTGTGTTGGTAAGTCGCGTCCCTCCAGGAGTCGAGTCAATCGTCTAATGCGTTGCACGATAGTTAGCGCCATCCAGAACTACACTACCCGTCTCCTGACGTAAGTGTTCCGTTTTCACGAGAAATTGGCGGGTACATCCCCTGACGTGGCTTTCCATCGTAGGCAAACGGACGCGACGCAGATTCAACAGGCTCTGCTCTTCGTTAGTTAGTGACCGACGCTCCAGCGTAGCTCACCATCGTCCGTCGCCCGAGCTGACGACGACTGTTCCCCCCCACAGCGCACTTCCTCGGCGATATTGGCCAGCCGCTGCACGATGAGGTCCGTAGACTTTTTTTTCGGAATTTTGACAGGGAGCACCTAATAGACGTACCATGGGCTCACAGGCAGTGTCAGTTGGAGGAAACACTATCTCTGCAATTTGCAATGGTGCTTCTACGAACCTCCATGCAGCTTGGGGTGAGCTTCATTAACGTTCGCGGCTTGGCCGTCGTACCCCGAACCCATCAGCACGGCTGACGGTCCTATCTCTTCCTAGACACCGGTATACTCACCACGAACGTCAACGCGCTCTTTGGCGGCAGCGCGCAGACCTGGGCTGACAATCTCGCGGCTCGTATCAGAGTAATACGCCAATTTTTTTTTTCATTCCGTCGACAGGTTCTGACTACTGCTGGCGTCACAATAGACTGGTGAATACGCGTCGCAGGCGCCTGGGTGGGTCAGCAACATCAACGCGGCCGCACTCACCGGGACCACGGTCCCGCTGGGCTGGTCTCAAGACGCCAATGCCTTCGATTGCGTGAGTAGCCCAGTCTCTTTTTTTAGTCCCGCGTTCAATGCATGGCATTAACAACTCCCGCGCCCTACCTAGACCGTGGTGTTCAACTTTGTCACTGGCCAAGACTTGTGCACCGGCACGTACTTCACCAATGCTATTCCGGTCGTACGTTTCTCGTTTCCTCCCTCCCAATGTCGACGCATTTCACATAAACGCGGATATTGCAGATCGACCTCCAGATCGCCAAGCAGGGATTCCGACTGGCCACCTGGCTCAACACCATCTTCGGATAAAAGACGACGACAACCTTTTTCTTTTTTTCACATTTTTTCGATTTTCTTGTACCAGTCTTGCTTGCGGATGGCCGTGCCATCGAACGGCTGTGTATTACCTTGTTGTAATTCCGCCAAATGTGTTATCCGGGTTCGTTTCAAACGGCTCATGTTATTGTTGTTGTTTTTGTTTTCCCCAATTCAAGAACTTTATGGATGGCGAGCCGAGCTAAATACAGTGCAACGGGCAACAGCAACCTCTTTACGAGTTGGTGAATTTTGGCTTTCTCTTTTCCGCAAAAGCCGCCATGCCTAGATAGATATATATATCACCAAAAACGTCAACAGCTCACGAGCCCACGAACACAAAATTCATCCACGCACCTTCCTTCTGATCTGCCGTAGCAAAAGTCATATGGAACAACCGACGCTCCGTCCGCAGACCCTCCGATAGCCCCTGCTCGAACGCTATTTAAATTAAAAAAAGGGGGCGATCAAAACACGTTAGTGAAGCGTGGCAGCACGACAACGCACCAGTATTGACAGCCTCCTTCTGCGCCTGCACCGCGACCTGGCTTTTCGCCGCAATCTCACGCGCGAGCACGACGGCCTCCCGCACGACCGGCAGCACGCCGTCGTCGGGGGCCGCATCAGCACCAGGTTCGACGACGCGGCTAGCCATGCCCCACGCGACGGCGTCCTGCGCGCTCCATGTGCGGCCTGTAAGCGTGAGCTCCATCGCGCGGGACTTGCCGACTGCGCGCGCGAGACGCTGCGAGCCGCCACCGCCCGTGATGGTGCCGATGTTCACTTCTGGCTGGCCGAATTGTGCATTGGGCGCTGCGAGGAGGATGTCGGCCATCAGCGCGAGCTCGCACCCGCCACCGAGCTGTTCTCAGCCGGTATCGGTAATTTGGTTTCAAATGTAGAGAGGGGGGGGGAGGGAGGCTTACGGCGTAGCCGCTGACGGCGGCGATGATGGGTTTGCGGATGCTGGTGATGTCCTGCCAGTCCGCGAGGAACTGGTTGGAATATACTTCGGCGACTATATATATAAGCTCATCGTCAACCCCGCAGTCCTTCTAGAAAAAAGAAAAAAAAAACAACAACAGAGCTACTACTACTAGAAATTTTCACGCACAGGACTTGTCCTTCATCTCCTTAATATCGGCTCCGGCTGTCTCTAGTGTCGGCTTTCCAAGACCACCCCAATGCCGCGCGTGTACGCACCAGCAAAAGCCCTCTCGGAGCCGGTGATGACGATGGCGCCGATCTCTCTGTCGGCGTCGATGAGGCGGAGAGCCTCGTTGAGCTCGGCGAATAGCGCGCTGTTGAGTGCGTTGAACGCCTTGGGACGGTTGAGCGTCACGAGTGCGACGCCCGGTTCGGGGCGCGCCGTGAGGATGTTCTCATACTGCTTGCTGAAGACGGACATGAAGCGGAGGGAGTGCGTTAAGGCGAATTGGTGTGATGCGCCGATGGAGGTGGTGCGGGCGACGAGTTGACGAAAAGCGGGGAAGGACATGAGGGAGTTCCGAGTGGGGCAATTAGAGCAAGGGGTGCATCATCGCGTCATCAGCTAGCTGCACATGTAATCGCGGCCCAGCGAATAATATAAAACCGATAAGGGTCCAATGTAGACACGTTATACTATCCAGTAGCAAAACGAAAGAAAATTAACTACTGTTCAGTTCAGTTCTTGTTCTGTTTCGAGTTCAACAAACTGCATAGTAGTCCACAGTACTAGATGATCCAAATCAAAACCAAGACACCCGAAAATAAATTTGCGTTGGTATTATCGAATAGAGAGAAAAAGCAGAGACAGTGAAGCAACTGCACATGCCTATAGCAATCTGCGCCAGCCGGCGTCTTTGGCTTTTTTGACAAGCCTCTTCACTTCCTGCGAACGAGCACGGGTCGTGACCAAGAGCGTATCGGGCATGTCTACGATCACAAGATCGTCCACGCCCAGGCACGCAACGAGGCGGCCAGATCCAGGTACAATGATACCTCCCGCGACCTGCTCTGTAAGAACTGTTATTGGTAAGGTAAGTGGGTAAGCTTTCTGAGGAACTGAGACAGAATGGTTGGACGCACCGAGCCCATTGTCGCCAAGGACGCGAGGTTGGTTTGCTTCTGCAGGCAGAAGTTCCGCGATCGACGAGAAGTCTCCGACGTCATCCCAACCTACGAAGCAGATTAGTCGATGCAACTCCGTCGGAGATATGTTGTACGTACCGAACGTCGCTGGCACAACAGCGACACGCCCTTCCAGCGCTGCTGGCTCCGCGACAGCATTGTCAATGGCTATCTTTTCAAGACCAGGCCAAACTTCCTCAAGCACCTTGTTGCGCTGGACCTCGTCAACATCCCATACGGCGGCGATCTTCATCAGACCTTCCGCGAGCTCGGGTTTGTACTCCCGGAGTAAGTCCAGCAGGAACGTAACCTTGGTGACGAACATGCCTGCATTCCAGCGGTACGATCCGGTGGCAATATATGCGGCGGCCGTGCGCGCGTCGGGTTTCTCCTTGAAACTCGAAACGAGGCGTGCGTTTGGCGCCTCCGGAATCCCAAGTTTTTCACCCAGCCGGACGTAACCGAATCCCGTGGACGGGTGAGAGGGGGCAATGCCGATCGTGACGAGGTAGCCCATTTGGGCGACCAGGACGGCCTCAGAGACGGCACTGAGGAACGCATCAGTGCCGGAGATCATGTGGTCGGCAGCGAAAGAGCCAATGACGGCATCGGGGTCACGCTGGGCGAGGATAGCGGCGGCAAGTCCGATTGCGGCCATTGAGTCTTTGGGTCCCGGCTCGCAAAAGAGGTTGTCCATCAATAAATCAGGAAGCTGTTCGCTGATGCTCTTGACGTGACCGGGGCCAGCGACGACCGCGAGACGATCTGCGCCGCTGAGAGGCAGCAGTCGGTCCCAGGTGGCTTGGATGAGGCTACGGCCCTGGAGGGTGACGTCGAGAAGGAACTTTGGGTGGTTCTCTCGTGACAGGGGCCACAGGCGCGTGCCAGCGCCACCGGCAGGTATGACAACATAAAAGCCGGGAATTTCACGAGTGGGGCCGTAAGGGTAGGAAATTACGTTGTTGTCGCCTAGAGGCGATGCTATGTGTACGGAGGGCGGGACAGCAAGCGTGGGGATCGAGCTGGAGTGGAGGAAAGGAGATTTTGCACGAAGTTGCGGCGAGCTCGGCGCCGGCGTGTTGAAGCCGGGTGTCCCGAGGTGGGGGCTGCGTAATTGCTAGCAGTCAACCCAACCAGTTAGGATATTTTTGTCTGTCACGCTATGAGTTGGAGAGAAGGTCCGTACCGACGCGATGCCTTCCCTGACCTGACGTTCGAGGCTCAGATTGGCTTGACGCAGCTCGGTACATTCGTGACGCAGCTCGGCAATCTCTGCGCGCTACAGAAACGACAGATGGGATTCACGAACGCGCTTGACGAGGCGTAGCACTTACAGATTTGAGGACGACGTCCATAATTTGGCTGAACATGGCCTCGACACTGGGGGCATTAGGACCGGACGTAGCCTCGGGAGTGGACTGGGGCACGAAGAGACGAGAGAGTGACATGATGGCTCAGAAAAAATGAGGGACGGGAAGTTGTGTAAAAAAAAAAAACGGGCGAGGATAGTTTATAAGTTAGCGTGAACGTGTCTTTTTCTTTTCTGTTGCACTCGCTTGCCCATCCGCACGTGCACCATGAAGGACGCCCTCTTGTCTCGAACCGCCCATTTCTGGCGACATTTCGGTGACCGCGGTCCACGCCTCGTCTCTACCTGCGCGCCTAAACCTCGGTATGAACGTTATGAGTATGGTTGAGCTCCGAGCGCGATCTACTTCCAAACAGCACACCATTCCATTCTTCATGGTACCGAGCAAAAGCCGCCACCGCCAATATTGTGGCGATACACTTACCCACCCATGTCCAAGTCCGCATCTCCACCTGACCTCCCTGATGTTCTCAGGGCTCTCCTTCTGATCAACGCACGATTGATTGTCTCCATTCCCCACTCTCCCCCCATTAATTCTCTCTGGTGAGCCTGTTTCTGTGGTTGTACATACCACCCACCCCATATTCACCTGCTGACGTGACGTGACGCTGACAGCTTTGGAGTTTCTAGCGAGACTATGACTGCCCCCACTTTCAAAGGTGGAGCAGGGTGATATTTAATTTCCCCGGATCCCGGATATACAGCGGCAAATGGTGTGCCAACTGACGTTGATTGTCCCTGTCCCACACGACGCAAAGATCGGCGAAAACGTGCTCCACTGAGTAGGAAGGGAACGCGTTATCATTCCTTCAAAGCGTCGTCTTACAAAACGGGTCCCTTTTTTTGAAAAACAGGGGGGAACCTAGCGAGTCGTAGATCAGCAGATTGTTGATGACTGCCCGTTACATCCCCGCGGCGCCAAACGCCAGTTGTACAGATCTATCGCCGCCGAGCGTTTTCCATATCATCTCGGTGTCACTGGCCGTTCATGACCAGAGAGCGCAGGTGGGGCCAGCGTCCTAAACTGGGCTTGCGAGCATCAATCAGGGATGAGCTTCGACGATTACTGTAACCCACATGGTGCACTTGATGCT
Source organism: Lactarius psammicola (assembly GCA_025769895.1). NCBI lineage: Eukaryota > Fungi > Basidiomycota > Agaricomycetes > Russulales > Russulaceae > Lactarius > Lactarius psammicola. The sequence continues at coordinate 78,873 of WTXK01000033.1, read as the reverse complement.
AGGATATCCATAAATAGGTACATTCTGTTACCCGTAGATGTGCCTAACCTTCAAGTTACCACGGGTTGATCACTAGACTAGAGGTCGTGATAGTGGCACATGTCCATGTTAGTCCCCTGCACAAGGCCACTTCTTACTGACAGTGTGATGCTGGTGGTGACCCTCCCGGATCGGAACAAGTTTACACCCCCCACCGATCCCTCTCTCCTTGACTTTTAATTCCTCTGACATCCAGAATCCCAAGCGCCTTTGACTACCAATACCAAGATCCGACCTTCGCGCAATAACTTTCTGCCCGCCTGCAAACGCCCGGTGTCCCCGGGCGTGATACTCCGACTTCGCGCCATGCTCGCATTAATGACGCATCGGGCCCTCTAACCCGCAGTCTACATAGTCAGCAAAATATAGGCTTGTGCTTATGGAAGAAGTAGACTACTCACCTGTCGTGTCCGCGAGCCTCGGCATCGCTTGCCCGCCTGATTGAGTGCCTTTGCGTCTTACTTACTATCGATCGAGAGAGTTGCGCCCGCGATGAGGGCGTAGCAATGTATCTATGGGCATCTTCAGCTAGGACCAAGAATGCGCAAAAGTTAACCGCATCTGGTTCGCAGATCGTCCTCGAATCCCTCAACAAGAGCTCTCATGAAATACCCAAACGAGATTCAATCGGCGAACAACATCATTTGATCCATCTGTGTGGCGTTGTCTACGTCGTCGTCAATCGCAGCTTTACCTAGATCTAATTATATAACAGGTCTGGCAACTGAAGTTCACTGCAGCGGGAAGGTTTCACAGTCCGGATTTTGTTCCCAATTGTGAGTCCTTTTATTTTTATTTCTCTAAGGAGTAAACGTGTTAAAAATAAGGGTAAATAAAACGCGTTGTCCGTTCCGGGATGTCGGGAGATTCGGGCCTGTTCTCTCGGGTTCGTGTTGTGTTTCATTTGTCAAATTATTTGTTCACTTACTGCCAGTGTAGGTGTCGACTTCGTCGACTACAACCTTATTTGTGTGCGGGAAAGTCTTTTTTTCTGGGGGGGGAGATAGGAACGTAAAGGCAGCGTAAAGGTATTTATTCTATGTATAATGTTTCGGACGACTGTTGTGTTTCCGAAGGAGGTCAGCCATCTTCCTGCCAGCGGGTCATTCTCCTCCATACGAGTGCGACCTCAGTACTGCTTTCGCGTTTTTGCGGGGTTTTTTTTTGGTTGTCGCGCGCTGTTCTTCGGCTTTTGATCTATCACCAAGTTAAGACGACATGTCTCGATCTCGAGCTGGGAGGCGAGGCAGGCAGCAAGAAAGCATTTGACAGGCCCTCTGCTCTGCAAGGATGGAGCCTCCTTCGGTCGCATCTAGGAGCACGCGGTAATAGCCTGGCGTCGTGAGCTCGCCGTCGTGGCTGGAGCCTATCTCGCAGCGTGCGAAGTTGCTCTGGATTGTGATCAGTGGTGCAAGGGGTGGTGCACGCCTCCGTGCTGTGCGAGACTTTGTACATCTGTTGGCCTCTGTCAGAAGAGTATCGCACCATGGTCGCCAAGAGCACGCGAAAGTGCGGAACGCTGGAAGGCACAGGGAATGGGCTGCAACGAGCCCTACTGAGGACTGGAGCCGGGGGGACTCCCTTGTTTACAGGACATATATGTGAGGGAAGAAGGATGTGTGATACCATATCCGGCATTCCCAGACCAGTTCTACAGATACAGGCGTACATCATTACGACTAGTGTCTACGACCGTCAGACGGTCACGGTGCGGAGCCCTACGCGCAAGATTTGGTGAGAGGAGTACACAAAAAAGAAGGCGCTACCAGGGTTCGAACCTGGGTTAACGGAAATTTAGAGAATAATCAGAATCCGTTGTGATAGCCACTACACTATAGCGCCGATATTTCTTGGATGGTCACAGCTGCACCAAAATGGATCAAATGTGAGTGCCTGTGTGCCCTGAAACAAACAGTTTCACTGCTGCATTCAGTGAACTGTAAGTTGTCTGTATTACAGTAAGACGATATACTCGAGAAGGGCCTAACACCCTGATCTCTTCACCCTGACAACGGGCCGCAATGATCCTTGAGGCCGATCAGCACAGCCCGCGGATATCCCACAATAAGTGGTCTGTTTGACGAATACGCAGGCCATCTGCTGCAAACCACCAACGTCTCTGCATTCTAATGTCAACCAACCCATCCCACATCCTCATCGCACGCAACTCCCGTGGCCCGTCGAACACCACCGCGGCTCTGAGCTCACCAACAGAAACACACGCCGCCGCTGCGGGCATATTCCGCTCCTCGGCCGGATCACCACCGTGGTTCCTCGAAGGCGCAGACACGGAAGATGCAATCTCTGAGTTGAGCATCACCGACTCCCAGGAGCCCATCGACGTCGACGAGGCGTTCACGAAGCATTCCAAGTTCCCTGGGACGGTCAAAATCGTCGTCGAGAGCACGACGTTCTGGTACGTGTCGTCGTTGCGCCCCATCCAAATCCTCTTCTCTCAAAAGTCGCTGATGTCGCCGGGGTGTTGCTGCTCAGGGCGCATAAAGAGATCCTCTGGTTCGCCTCGCCCTTCTTCCAGGCTGCGCTCAGCGGCAACTGGGCAGAGACTGGACGCCCGCTTTCCATGTCCTCCGTCATCACCATTTCTCAGCCACCTTCCGTTCCCGGGGACAAGACACACCCTGATCCGCCGACGGCCATGGCGTTCGCACCCATGGACCCCGACATGGACCCCGAAGAGTTGGACATTGACGTTTCAGAGTCAAGCGAGCCGGAGGTCATCGAGTCGTCTCATTCACCTACATCCGCTGATGCGCTTGGGACCGAATCGGGTGTGCTCTCTGACGGCGGGGACTCCATCGCAACCCCGAAGAAGAAATCCCATGAGGCCGCACGACAAGAAAGCTTGGAGAAGCTGTTACGGAACGCTGCTGCAACCCCAGGAGATGCTCACAGGGATGCAGACAAAGAAAAAAGCAATAGGATTGTCAAACTCTCTTGGAAGCGGGCAAACGCAAACGCATCAGCTAAACACCACCAAGTGACAAGCAATCCAGATGCTGTTATTGTGCTCAAAGAAGAAAAGGTGCGACTAATTCTATTCCCTTTTCCTCGGGACATGGGTCTCACTCGCGCTTAGGCGAGCACCTTTCACGACTTTCTCCGCTTCGTCTATCCCAGGTACGCTACCTCCCACACAAATCAGGTTCACTGACCTGCAACGTATTTAGCATGGAATGCACGATCACTTGGAACAACGTGGAAGGCCTGATGAACATCGGCAACAAGCTCTGCGTGCCCTCCTTGCAGCGGATCTGCCTCAACTTTCTCCTCACGCACGCCGCCGGTCGCCCAATCAAGGCGATGCGCATCGCGGAGCTCTTCGAGGAGGAAGAGCTTTACCGCGAAGCCTCGCGCTTCGTACTCGACAACCCGGGCGGGTGGCCGGAACAAGAGCTCAACACGCTCAGCAGTGAGACATTGCTCAAGCTCGAAAAGCGGTAAGAACTCCCAGGCTTTTCAAGGCGGCCCCTCACTGCCTGCTCTCCACAGACGGACCTGGTTCCTCGAACGCGTGCTCAAACTTGGCCTCGTGCAGATCGCCAAAGAATACGAATGCGTACGTCCCTCCCCGAGCTAAGTTTAGACAAAGACTAACTCCAAATGCAACGCGTCGCATGGGTGTTATTACATCACAAACAAAAACACAGTGCCCGTCCTGCCCAGATCCGCAGACCTGCGCGCGGCTCCTCGACGAAAAGTGGCGGCAGGCCTACCAGGCCGTTTTCCGCTTCGGGCCGTGCCAGCCCTCGATGGTATTCCGGTATCTCCGCACGCTCGAGGGCGTCAGCCCCCCTCTCGCGCTCTCCCACCTCGTATGCCAGACGACCGCCAAGGCGTTCGTCGCCACCCGTGCGTAACCCCCCTTTTCTCACCATATTAATTAATGAGGCTGATGGATGGAAAGTGTTCGATCGCATGTTCTCGCTCGGCGTGCGTGGTAGCGGCACGGACACGGCGCCCCTTGGCGCGCGCGTCGCGGCGGTCGCGGGCATGGCCAGCGCGACACTCCCGCGCCGCCATTTCTTGTACTGCTCGCTCAGGCCGGAGAACCCCGCTCCGTCACGTGGGCAGCGGCATCATCATCGTCATCATCGCGACACAATGTCGTGAATGGGTTGATGGATGAGTGAGTCTGTTCTGCTCCTTCGTTTCATTTCGGTTCGCCCGTGAGCTCGCTGACGTTTTTTATGTATTGCGTGACGTCAATAAGTCTAGGGTCATGAAGACCTCCCATAGCACGGCGACCCTGTAGTAGTGGTCAGTACGTTGGAAGAGTTGACCGAGCGGCGGCCCAGTCTTCATTTTCGTCTCACCTTGTAATCGCCCATGTTTTTTTTTTTTTTTCCCAGAACATTTCTACTGGCAGACGCATCATATGTATAGTACTTCATTTTGTCCATCATGCATCATGCGCGCAGACCCCTGAGGGCACGGATGATGGGTTCAATGCACCCCTTAGAGCATCCACAACAAAAACAAAAACGTGTCAGCGCGTCTGCGTTCGATATACGACGCTCATCTGCCCGAGATGCCCCCTTCTGAAGACGTGCTCGTCGCCAGGCAACACCCCGAGTCTACCACTAGAGTTGTCCTCGAGCAGTCTCGCATTCAACAATGAAGACCAACTCGATCGTGTCGTCGCGACGTTGTTGCCGGATTCGCAACATTACACGAATACTGCTTGCTATACCAGTACCGCGTCGTGAACATCGTAAATTTTACGATACCGATATAATGAACGACTCTCACTCTCACTGACCTGTAGCCGCGTCTACACGGAGGCCGCCCCCCGCCCCCCATCAGTCGACCAACTCACCAGCAGACTCTGAGGGTTTGGACGTCGGCTGCACGTACTGCTGTTGCTGCCTATATGGTGGCCAACCGTCGTAGGGCGCGCGCAGGAGGAGGTGCGTTACGTGCTACTGGTACTGGCGAGACTTGGGCTTTTTTTTAAATGACAATCAGGGTGTCAGACAGAGGAAGGCGACGAGGCCCTCATAAACGCCAGTGAGGCAGGTCACCTCGTACAACTAGGACGGACTGGGGTCCACTGCGTTGTAGTGGTGGGTTCAAGTTTCGAGTTGACTGGAATGACGCCGAGTACTGTAATCCGAGTTGGAAATTGATTCCCCAACGTGTCTGATGGTAGTAGACTTTGAACTACCATTGACAAAAATCATTCATTGGTGTTTACCCTCCATTGGGATATCGTCAAAACAAAAATGCTCCACTAAGGCCAGCTCGATGAAAACCCAGTAACATTGAGGTAAGTAACGCAACACCCCAGTGAGCACGACTGTTCATACCAGTGTACGGTCGTATTGATCGCTCCTGATCATCCCTGGCAACTATTAACTCAGTACGTCAAAAAAAAAGCTGCTGCATTGTCCGGGAATCGAACCCGGGGCGGGTCGAAGGTGCGTTCAAGAAATGGCAACGACCCAGGTTACCACTACCCCAACAATGCATTGAACCATGACATATAACACATCACTAAAGCACTGCACCACCTACCTTGTTGCAAAAAGACCTCTAAGCATTTTGTATAGCCTCAACAACTCATTATACGTACTTCAGTTTGCACATATTGGATAGAACGACCCATGTCCGATTGCATCTTTCAAGATAAAGGAGCTTCTATTGTAGCGATATGGCGCAGCAGTCTGAGGATACTCACATATAATGTGGACGCGTGAACGGTGGCAGTCCGGAGTAGGAGCATATTCCAGGCCCCCTGAAAACTTGAGATGGGGTTTGATACGAAAACGAAAACGACGAATTTCAGGTCCATATTGGTGGACTGAGCACCTTTTGAAAATTGAATTTTTGTGATGGACGACATAACCTACCTCTCAAGATGAGCCGAAAGTAGAGGACAGATGTACTAGTATCTGACATGGTATCTGACCCCGAAAAAATCGAAGAAATGCCAAAAATATATGTTATGCGGCTGTCATGTATCTTCGTCGTTTTTCGGGGACAAATTGGCCTGTAAACTAAGTGCGGACTTGATAATCGACGACTTTGAAGTAATCAGCTTCCTAAATACAGTATCCATGAAAATACTATTTATCTCAATCCCATGTTCCATTTCTTGAGGCAAACCCAATGGGTGAAGCGGAAAGGAATGATATGGAAGGGGTGTGGGAAAAGCGAGGGAGTGCCAAATGTGAAGATGGCCCGTGAATCGTCTTGAACTGGCGGCGTTGTCCTAAGCTTTGACGCTACACTTCCACGACCATGTACGAGATCATGCTAATATTAAGACATTCCTTGTTCCAAGAATGTTGCCCGAATTTTCCGCCACCTTTCTCATACCTTGTCAACACTAGCTCGGCTTATGAGATCACTTTGCAAGTTAAAGGAGGAAATGGTATCGCACTTGGCCGGTCATCAGGTCATTCCCGATCAAGATGATGCCCTATGAACACCTCTTGAGCGCAGATGGACCGTTCACCTTAACAGTCGAAATACCTTCTGCATGTGGTAAGCCGGCGCTGTTCTGTTGCCCAGAGACCAAGCCAGCGACCAGGCTTGACATCCGTATGTTAGAACCGGCGAGCATACGGCGTTGAAGATTGGCCTCCAATTGGAGGCCGAGAGAGCTCTGACGGAGTTCCTGAGAATTTGAAGCGCTTTGATCGAGGCCGCATACTTATGCTCGATTGCACATATGATTGGTCCAGTCGAGCCATAGTCGATAAAGAACCCCAAGCAGTGGAGGTTCTCTAACGCCTAAACCATGTAGTATGAGTTGATCGCCGGGATAGGGAGGACGGTTTTAGTGGGAGGGGAAATGGGGTTGCGCGAGTAAAAAAAGTGCATCCGTTCGATCCCGCGACGTTACTGGACCTCCGTCGTCTTCATGTCAGGCTTCGTGTTGCGAGTCCAGGTCATCTCGATACGAATATGTTCCTCCTCGCTCCTCGCCTTCGAATCATTTGGGGTTTAAGTACATGTATTAGGCGGCGCTGCATCCTGCGCGGGTGCAACTTGTGGTATCAAGCATGTCTATTCACTCTCGCGTTGTCCTTGAGTTGCCCTCGAGACCCCGCGTGCTTCAAGGTCATCTACCCTAGCTCTCAAATTGAGACCTATTTTCCATCGACTCCACTGCCGGCACGATATGGATATGCTTGCCTATATCCGAAGTACCAAGACCACTGGCAAGACCAAGCCGTCCAGCAAATTAGCACGATTTGCGCTTAGTATCTAGTATGTCACGGTCAAATTACATTACATGTACACTTCAGACCTCCTAAAAACTATAGGTTGCTTGAGCGGTTCTATCTATGTTTTAATACAAGTAGTCCAACTGGGTCCATGCACGAAATTAGAGGTATCAATGCGGGTATCACGTCCGCCGGAAATCCATAGTATGTCACTTAGGCGGTGAAGATGTGCCCTATGTTTTAGCGGGATCCACATTAATAGTTCACCTTTACTACCACATATCCACCCTTCATTGTTGATTGTGAAGTGGTCAGTGAAGTCAACGTCTCCTATAGTTCCCGTCTTCTCTTTTGTAACATTTAACACACGAATTGTTCCATCGGAAGAACCTGAGACGACGCGCTTGCCATCTGGTGAGAATGCTACAGACCAGACCAAAGACGTATGTCCAGTAAATGGGCCTGCCACTGCCTCTCCATTTGTGGCGTTCCAAACACGAATTGTCTGGTCGTAAGAGCCTGAGACGATGCGTTGGCCATCCGGCGAGAATGCCACCGACAAGACCCAATTCGTGTGCCCAGTAAATGGGCCGGCGACCATCTCTCCCGTTGAGGCGTTCCATACACAAATTGTCTGGTCGTGACAGCCTGAGACGATGCGATGTCCATCTGGCGAGAATGCCACAGACGAGACCTGATCCGCTCTACTAGTAGTAAATGGGCTTGTCACTGTCCCTCCAGTCTTGGCGTCCCACACATGAATCGTCCCATCGCCTGAGCCTGATACGATGCGCCTGCCATCTGGTGAGAATGCCACAGACAAGACCGAATACGTATGTCCAGTAAATGGGCCAGCCACTGTTTTTGCTGTCGTGGCGTTCCACACACAAATTGTTCGATCCTCTGAGCCTGAGACAATGTGTCGGCCATCTGGAGAGAATGCCACAGAGTGGACCGAATCTGTGTGTCCAGTAAATCGGCGTGCCATTGTCTTTCCCGTCGTGGCGTTCCACACACGAATTGTTTGATCGTAAGAGCCCAAGACGATACGCTGGCCATCTGGTGAGAATGCCACAGACGAGACCGATTCCGAGTGTCCAGTAAACCGACCTGCCACTTTCTCTCCTGTCGTGGCGTTCCACACACTAATTTTTCCATCGTCTGATCCCGAGACAATGCACTGGCCATCTGGTGAGAATGCCACAGACCTAAATGAAGATGTGTGTCCAGTAGATGGGCCTGCCACTGACTCTGCCGTCGTGGTGTTCCACAAACGAATTGTTCCATCGCTTGAGCCTGAGGCGATGCGCTGACTATCTGGCGTGAGTGCCACAGACCGGACTGATTCCGTGTGTCCGGTAAATGGGCCTGCCACTGTCTTTCCTGTCGTGGTATTCCACACAAGAATTGTTCCATCGCCTGAGCCTGAGACAATGCGCTGGCCATCTGGCGAGAATGTCACAGACAAGACCAAGGACGTGTGTCCAGTAAATGGACCTGCCACTGTCTTTCCCGTCGTGGTGTTCCACACACAAATTGTTCCATCGCCTAAGCCCGAGGCAATACGCTGGCCGTCTGGCGAAAGTGCCACAGACAAGACCGAAGACTTGGGTCTAGTAGTAAATGGGCCTGCTACTGGCTCTCCCGTCATGGGATTCCACACACGAATTGTTCCATCGTCTGAGCCTGAGATGATGCGCCAGCCATCTGGCGAGAATACCACAGACCAGACCGAAGACGTGTGTCCAGTAAATTGGCGTGCCACTGTCTTTCCTGTCGTGGCGTTCCACACACGAATTTTTCCATAGGAAGAGCCTGAGACGATGCTCTGGCCATCTGGTGAGAATGCCACAGACTGGACCGAAGACGTGTGTTGTAACGCCACCACAGGGGCGTTAAGTACGACGTGTACTTCCAAGTCAACGGTCACGGGTTCTGGTAGAGCGAGTCGATTAAGACTCAGTTCGGTGATGAATAAGAGTTGAACTAGCTGCTAGAGCTTATCAACCTTAGTCAGAGAAGACGGGGCTCAGGCACGAAGGCGAGCACGGGACTTAAGCGCAAAGGCAAGTCAAAGAGGGGTTCGCGAGTACTGAGTGTGGTATTACACAAGAAGTCAGAACTACCGTACAAGCTAGGTAGTATGCGGTTTATATACAAGTACACGGTGTTTGGTTATGCCAAACACATGGCGCAATCCTAGGATACGGGTCCTAGTGAGCTTATCGTACTATGAGTCATATCGAATGTACTAGTAGTTTCCGCGGAGTCACGCGGGACTCTGACGTCGTCAGCGGATTCTAAAAGTCGTAAAACCTGCCAATGGTACGATCATGGGGTAGGTGCGAGATAAGGGCCGAGACCTGAATCGAAGCGGATCCTAATCGTAAACGAGTCACAAGCTGATCGATGGAATGGAAGTGAAACAAGGGGACGGTCAAGTGATAGGGAAACAATAAGAGTCGAAGTTCGTAACATTACCCCCCCGTTAGAATCAAAGTTGCCACAACTTTGACTAGTCGCTACCGACATAGTCATAAACGTCAGCGTCAACATCGTTAGTAGGGGTGGGGCTGCGGGGGACAGGACACGTGTGTCGTCGTAGAAATAGGTGGCGACCTCGTTCTCCACACTTTCGGCATAGTTCGTACATGGGACAGTCAATTTCGTCATGCTGGGCATCGAAGCGGAGGCACTTTCCCACACCAACGGGGTCGATGAGAAGGTTCCTCATGGCGGGGTGCCATAGCCGACACTCGTCGGATGAGGCATGACTGAATACCGTGGCTGTCGCTGCCACAGTAGGCGCACGCGTACATCGTCATTCGTCGAGGACACTCCGCGATCAGGTGGTCGGCGGACTTGCATATGAAGCACTTCTTGGACCGCTTCTTCCTGCTTTCCCCTTGTAGTCGCGGCATTTCGCATGGTCCTCCCCTTCTCGGCGAAAGGGGCCTTGAGTCAGGAGTATGTCGGGGTCGAATAGGTTTTGCCATAAGTTCGGCATACTTGTCCGAAATAAGGGGGATTGCTTGTGCATACTGAAGCCGCTTTCGTACACTTGCGAACTCCATGTCCAGGTGAAACTGGTCACGGGTCGCCTCCGCTTCCAACCTCCTCAGGTCGGCGCGGCGCGTATTAATGGCGTCCCTTCGTGTCAGACATTCCCGTAATCGCGAAACGTCAGCATGCAACCTTGGGTCATGAAGTTCGTTAAGAACTTCATCGAGAATGAGGCTTTGGGGATCATGAGGGTGGAAAAGGTCAATTTGGTTTTCTGTCACCGTTTGTGGTAGTCGGTCAGAATAGATGGTTCGTAGGAAGACCTGTGTGACATAGCTGGGCTGCCCCTTTCCCATAGTTCCCACACACTCCTGATAGTGTTTCCGGTAGTAGATATACTTGGCAACCTCCTTGTGCCCTTCTTCTCCAATCATAAGGGGAAAGAAGGTCGGTTGTGTGAGGTCGTTTGAGAAGAAGGGTATCCCGGGATATTCGGGGTCTTCTTCTTCGTCTTCGTCGTCTAGCAAAGCTCTCATAGGATCAGGGGTTGCTTTGGTAACGGTGACTGAGGGTGTGAATGTGTGATCTAGTCCTGCAGGGAACGGCTCCTGGGGAATAGCTTGGGATGGGACTACAGGGGTAGGATCGAGTGGGGGTGGTGACTGTGGAGAGGACGGCGGCGGTGATACAACTCCAAGTGCCTCAGTGGCTAGCTTTAGTAAAGGGACGGGGGATTTGTCGTTTATGATAGAGTACGGGGTAGCTGGTGTTCGTGAGAAGGTTGGTAATCCCTCTTCTTGTGAGGGCACAGTGAGATTTTCGAGGATGATCTCAGAGGGACGACGATGAGGGACAATGGAGACAATAGGAGTAGTCATGTTGGAAGGGGGTAGAGTTGTAGTGGTAGCGCTTCCTATTCTTGCGCTCTTTATATCTTTCGTCCAGCCCCATCGGCGGTAGGATGTTGCCGGTAGAAGTCGGCGATAAGATCAGCTGAGCGTCGTACATTTTCCAGAGGTTCCCACGAGCTGTCACTCATGGGAAACCCTTTCCACTGAATCAGGAATTGAAGTTTGCGCCCTCGGCCATACAACCTTGATTGTAGGATGCGCTCTACTTCAAACTCTTCTTCTCCTTCGATAAGGTCAGGTGGTGGTCGCGTGAAGTTTTTCCCATGCAGCTCCGTCTCCTTATATGGCGTTAGAAGGTTAGCGTGGAATACGGGATGAATCTTCCAGGTCTTCAGTAACTCCAACTCGTATGATACGTCCGATAAGACCTTCTTGATCTGGAAGGGGCCATACCGTTTGGGTGCTAACTTTGCGGTAGGATAAAAGGTTCGAAGGTTCGTTCCTTCCAACCATACCTGAGCTCCTTCTTGATAGGGGATAAAGTGGGTTTTCCCTCTGCCCGCCATCAGTTGTTGCGCATGTTTGATACAGTCCTGCGCGTGTTGCCATCTGACGACCATTTCTTCTAGTCGTCGGTCTACGGACGGGGATGCCGTGGGTTTCGGGGTCCACGTCGTTCGCGGTTCCCATCCCATGATGAGGGAAAATGGAGAATGTTTTGTAGTCGTATTTAGCCACGAGTTATGCGCAAATTGTGCCACTGGCAATGCTTCTGCCCAGTTGTCTTGTTGTACGTTGCTCCAATGGCGAAGATACTGTTCAAGCCATTGGTTTGTCCATTCCGATTGTCCGTCCGTTTGAGGGTGATAGGCGGATGAAATATTTTGGCGGATTCCTAGTGTCGCACATAGCCCTTTCATAAAGGCTGATGTAAACCGGGGATCTCGATCCGTAATAAGTTTGCACGGAATACCATAATGAGGGTAAACGTGTTGGAGGTATAATTGCGCCACTCCTTCGGCTGTTATTGACTCAGTTGCATGGTATGAAGATTGCTGCCTTCGAGCAATCGTGGTCGGTGATGGTAAGAATGGAGTCATATCCTTTGGATGGAGGTAGCTTCGTGATAAAGTCCATGGAGACGACTTCAAATGGTTCCGCGTCTGGGTCTGTGGTTATGGGGAATAGCCGCGGCTTTTGTCGATGGGAATTTATTTTGTTAGCTTGACATGTCGCGCATCCTTTGACATACTCTTCTACGTCCTTCCGCATGTTGGGCCACCAGTAGTCTCGTCGTAAGAGTTCATAAGTATTGGCAATTCCAGGGTGTCCCATGCTAGGAGTGTCGTGGAAAAATGTGATTACCCCCCGCTTAAGATCGTTGTCCCCGACAACGACAAGGGCGTTTTCCTTCCACCAGAGGCCGTTTAACTTCTTCAAGTTATATGGCTCTACCCATCGTAAGACGTCTTTCTCATCAAGGTTCTGTGAAATTTGGGTCCAGATATCCATATCGTGCATGGACACTTGGGTTGCGCGGGCGAATCGTTCTGCCGGAAGAACAATAACATCGTTGTTGTCTTCCTCTCCTGTACCATGGTCCGTCCTCCTAGATAGAGCGTCCGCGTGGCCATTGCGACATCCCGGAACGTGTTTCAGAATAAAGTTGTATTCTGATAGTTCTAGAAACTTCGCGTGCCACTCGTCGACTTATCTTCCTGGGTTCTTTCCAGTATTGGAGATTAGCGTGATCGGTGTGAATGATGATTTTGTGAGGGGATCCTGCTAAATACATCCTCCAAGCCCGCAGTGCTTTTACTATGGCTAGTAGTTCGCGGTCAGTAGATGTCGTAGTTGCGTTCCTGCTGGGCTCAGTGACTCTGAGTGGAACGCGATTGGGTGTAGTTTGTTATCGTGGCCCATTTGATTGAGCACCGCTCCTATTGCTACGTTTGACGCATCTACTTCCAGTTCGAATGGTCTCTTCAGGTCCGGGAAGAGGAGTACTGGTTCGTTGCCGATGCAACGTTTGATAGCGTCGAATGCGTCTTGTTGTTTCTGTCCCCATTGCCATGCGACTTCCTTTTTTGTTAAGTCATGGAGCGGTCGTGCCTTAGCGGAGAACCCTCGGATAAATCTTCGGTAGAAGTTGCAGAACCCCAAGAAGGCCCGTACTTCTTTGAGGTTCTTCGGTGATTGCCACTCCTGAATTCCCCGAACTTTGATTGGGTCCATCTGAATGGTCCCATGTCCTATTATAAGTCCGAGGTACTCCACTTGTTGTACTTCGAATACGCATTTCTCCGGTTTGACATAGAGGTCTTGTTCTTCACAAATACGCAGCACTTCATGCAGTATGGCTCTGTGGTGCTGCAGGTCGTCGATCGTTGCAATTAGGATGTCATCCATATAGACGATCACTTCGCCTGTTAGGATAAGATCCCGGAAGAGGTCGTCCATCATTGCTTGGAACGTTGACGGTGAATTTGTGAGCCCAAAATACATCACAAGGGGTTCAAAAAGCCCTTGGTTAGTCTTGAATGCCGCTTTCCACTCGTCGCCCTTTTTGATTCGGACATTATTATATCCCCAACGAATATCCAGTTTTGAATATAGTCTCGCTCCCCGTATCCGGTCAATAAGTTCAGGGATTCAAGGGGAGGGGGTACTGGTTTCGTACGGTGATATCATTGAGGCGTCGGTAGTCTTGAACCGGTCCTCAATTTCCCATCCTTTTTCTTTATGAAGAAGAAGGAGGATGCATAGGGTGACTTCGACGTTCGAATGTACCCTTTCTCCAACTGTTCAGAAAGGAACGCCGTAAGCGCTACTCCTTCGTCTTGTGTTAATGGGTAGACTTTGCAGTCTAGCGTAGTCGGGGCGTTCGGCAGTAGATCAATGGCGTGGTCCCACGGTCGCGTAGGGGGAAACCGATTAGAAGCTTCTTCTGAGAATACTTTGACATGTCGTCGGTATTCCTCAGGCACCATGTCTTCGAATGTACGTTGGGGTTTTTTCATTGCTTCTCGTTGCGCCAATTCTGATGCCGTAGTGGTTTTTCGTAACCACGTGATATGGGGCTCTTGTTCCTCGTCCATCAACTGCTTCCCATGCCTCCTCGTCAAGTTCATACGTCTCCAACGCCCGAATGGAGGCTTCCATGGGCGTGGCTTCGTCTGACAAGTGCAGGCTAGTGATGACGACTGGTTGCCACTCTTCGTCAAGCGTGGCATCCCCCCACCTGATCTTGGGTTCAAACGCTGTGAACCATGGGTATCCCAGGATAACTTCGTCCTTCCCTAGATTCGTTACTAGGAAGCGAAGCGTTTTTTCCTCTTTTCCAGTTCGTACTATAAGATCGGCATATTGTGTGATGGCGCCGTCTTGATTATGAGTTCCATCCACATTCCATATCCGGATGGAGTTAGCGGCGGTGCGTGTCGATATTTGAAGTCGTTTAAGTAATGCTGAACAAATAAAATTGTCTGTTGCTCCTGAGTCTATCAGGACTTGTCGTTCGGCCGTCGCGTGTGCAGATTTGAACAAAACTGGGACTCTCATTGATCGATATCTGCTATGATACACGTTAAGATTGAGTGCTCTAGCCCAGGCCGCCGGGTTCAAGCGTCGGGAAAATCCTCTCGTCCGAATAACTTTTCCACCATCAGATCGCGCACTTCCTGGCTCTGTGCCTTCATCGCTGCGATCTGAGCATCCGCCTGTTCTTCAACCGAAAGTACGCGATTAGACTGTATGGTGACAGAAGAGATGGCGGGAGTTGGTACACTTGAAGTCGCGGAAGTCGATGAGGTGGTTGTGGATAGAGCCGCGCGTGCGCCCTTTTGTGGACAGTTACGCGCGATGTGCCCTTTCTCACGGCATCTAAAACATTTGCCATCCTTTTGAAGCTGGAGCTTGTCAGCGTCCGTGATTGTGGCATTGGCTCGAGCTCGTCCAACGTCCATGGCATTAGGGTCTCGCGTTTTGCCGAGGGCTTGTACCCACTGTTCTCGCGAGTGAGTTCCCTTCTTTCGCGGTTTTCCTCCTTTCCCAAGTCGCTCCTTGAGGACGAGGTACTCGGCCTGTTGTAGTCTTGCAGCGTCTTTCCACTGTTCCCAGTTAATAGGGTGTTGGAACCGGACAGCGTTGATGACTAACGCATTCGGTAACCCGTCCTGGAACATGTCGAGTGTGATGGGATCGTCGAGGTTGTACCCCGCCTTCCCGGCGAGGTTTTGGAACTGCGCAATATACGAGTCAATATCTTCTCCCTTCATTGTAAGGTTCGGGAGCGCTTTGCGTGCTTTGGTTTGCTCCGCAGTATCAGTGTAGGCCTGGACAAAGCGCGTGTGGATTGTGTCCCACAAATTATTTTCGTTGTGGAGCACCCCATTGTTAATCTGCCCTTCCAGCCACTGTGCTTGTTCATCGACCCAGTCGTCGACCAACGGTCCTCTAATGTAGGAAAGGAACGTCATAGCCCTTTGATAAGGGATGGCTAATTGGTCCACGTTGGGGTTCATTCCTCTGTACAATGTGAAGGCTCTCAGGAACGCTTTACTTTGCTCCCGACTGCCATCAAATTGTGGTGGTGGGTTTCCTCCCAACCGTCCGTGTCCTCCCGGTGCAGGCGCGATCGGAGCAGGGGCAGCACCTCCGCCACCGCCACCGCCACCGCCACCGCCACCAGGTGGTGGGGCTCCTCCTCCCCACCAGGTAGTGGGGCGCTTCCTCCCGATGGTGGAGCGCCTCCTCCCGAAGCGGGGACTCCTCCTCCAGATGGCACACCTCCTCCTGAAGCGGGCGCTCCCCCTCCTGTTGCTGTGAGGGTCGTGCTTGCTTGGCTTTGTGACATTGCTGCACTAGGGAACGATGATGCTGGTAGGTTGACAACGGGTACTGGAACACTTGGGGAGTCTGGCTGATCTACGTCAAGTCCTGCCCCTTTTGCTGTGAATGGTCCTACTCCTAAGTCGTTGGGTACGGGTTTGTACGTGTACCACTGTCCTTCAGTCTTGGAGTATTCGATAAAGGCCCAAAGCCGTTTATCTTCCAGATAGTGGATTGGTTTGTAAGCGTTCTCCTTTGGTTCGAAGATGTAGTATCCTGAATATTCTTGACTTTCCCTCCAGACTGCTGTTCCTTTGACTTTGTCTGAGAGTTCGTCGCTGTGGAGTAATTCGATATATTCAGGGCTAAACTTGGTTCTGCTTCTGCTGGATGAAGCCACGGTGGGAGAGTTCTGACTTAATGTAACGCCACCACAGGGGCGTTAAGTACGACGTGTACTTCTAAGTCAACGGTCAAGGGTTCTGGTAGAGCGAGTCGGTTAGGACTCAGTTCGGTGATGAATAAGAGTTGAACTAGCTGCTAGAGCTTATCAACCTTAGTCGAGAAGACGGGGCTCAGGCACGAAGGCGAGCACGGGACTTAAGCGCAAAGGCAAGTCGAAGAGGGGTTCGCGAGTACTGAGTGTGGTATTACACAAGAAGTCAGAACTACCGTACAAGCTAGGTAGTATGCGGTTTATATACAAGTACACGGTGTTTGGTTATGCCAAACACATGGCGCAATCCTAGGATACGGGTCCTAGTGAGCTTATCGTACTATGAGTCATATCGAATGTACTAGTAGTTTCCGCGGAGTCACGCGGGACTCTGACGTCGTCAGCGGATTCTAAAAGTCGTAAAACCTACCAATGGTACGATCATGGGGTAGGTGCGAGATAAGGGCCGAGACCTGAATCGAAGCGGATCCTAATCGTAAACGAGTCACAAGCTGATCGATGGAATGGAAGTAAAACAAGGGGACAGTCAAGTGATAGGGAAACGATAAGAGTCGAAGTTCGTAACATGTGTCCAGTAACTGGGCCTGCCACCGTCTCTCCCGTCGTGGCGTCCCACACACGAATTGTCTGATCTCCTGAGCCTGAGACAATGCACTGGCCATCCTGCGAGAATGCAACAGACCAAACCCAATCACTGTGTCCAGTAAATGGGCCTGCCACTATCTCTCCCGTTGTGGCATTCCATACACGAATTTTTCCATCGGACGAGCCTGAGGCGATGCGCTGGCCATCTGGTGAGAGTGCAATAGAGAGGACCTTATTCCCAACACCTGAAATCACCATCTCCGAGGATGGCCAATGGGCCAATTGTCCACGTTCCACATGTAGGATTCGAGGAAATGAGCCGGAATAATGCGCGGAGACAAGAGAACAAGTCGGCGCAAATGGTAGAGCAGAAAGATAGACATGTGGTGCACTTTTTGCCATAGTCCTCCCGAAATACCGTACAAACACAGAGGCATCATTGACGAAAAACTTGAATTCCTCTAGCTCTGTCTGGAAAACCTGTTGTCATCGTAGCTATTAGTTGTTGGCCTTTCATATCGAATCAACAATTATACTCACACCTTGACTAGACGCTAACCACACATCCACAGTCGGGAACACTAGTGAAGCTAGACCCATATCTCTCGTCAAGCTGAGGGCCTCCAGCCAAAAGAGAAATTTCTCCTTAAAGAAGGTTTGAAGTTTTCCAAATAGATTGGTTTCGAAATCAGTATGTTTCAAATGATCGTCCCAGAAGCGACAGGCATACAACAGAGCCGGTGGGATATGTTTATCAACGCGGGTGTTAAGGTCATTGACGTCATTGTTGGCAAGATATGATGACTCGAGATTGCAAATGTTGAATTTGAGGTCATTGAGCAGTAGACCGAGACAGGAATGGGCCAAATGATGGTGAGCATCACGAAGGTCAACACAAAAATCACCACTCCTCTTCTCATTTGTGAGGAAATCGCGGAAGGATGTATGGAGAGGAATGATTGGAAGGTTTTCGTCGGATGAACCGACATTATTTAACAATGAGCCGAGGCGACGGAGCATAATAACAACGGCATCACCGTCGTCGTCGTGGGAGGCATACTGTCGCAGAGTGATGAGGGAGCGGGTAGTGAGGGGTTCAATTGAAGTAATAAGTTGTCCCATGACAGAGCGGAATAGAAGCCGTGCTTCTTGGTCTGCGAAGTATCCTTTTAGGACTTCTTTGTATAATTCATCCAACGGGTCTTGTCCATCTCGATTTGTACAAAATTTCAGAAGATGGTTTATACAATCTTTCTTGCTAAAACCAAAGCGCCCGGGAGGATCTAAGATGAATTGGCTGGCAACCGCTGCCCACTGAAACAATCCCTCCGCTTTTATCGCCAGATCGTTCCCATAATCTCTAAACTCGTCTGAAGGTAGCCTCTTCCAAAGAAAGGCAAGAATGTCATCATGCGTTTTAGCAGCCAGCTTGGAATCTTTCATGTCTCTGATCTTGACTGACGGTGCCCCAACGAGCGCAGACTTGATGTCATGCTCTGGTCTTGAGGTCATAAGCACACGAAAATTCGATGGGAGTCTGATGAGATTTTCGGCGAGAAATGTATGCAACCCGATTCTTCCAGTCGCATCCCCACTCTCGTCCAGGGCATCGATTACAACAAGAATAGGACCGACGATGTGCAGGTCCTTAAGCGGTTCCAGGATAAGGCGTTCAAACAGGGTATCATAGTCGTGTGTGCCAACTCGCAGAGAGGTGTTGTCCTTTACGACCCTTCCAAGCGCGATCTTAAACGAAGGATAATGGTCGGAGAGATCGCGAGCAAGAGTCGTGAACAGGTGATAAGCCTTCGATTGCGCCTTTAAAAAGATAAAAGATGACGTAAGGCGGTGCATTCTATCAAAGCGATATGCGATCTCATGCGCGATGGATGACTTTCCCGTGCCTGCTTGCCCGAAGAGAACGAGACTACGCTCAGAAGCGGGGTCGTTCACCCAATTGACAATGAAGTCCAGGAAGGCCGTCCGTGTTCCCATAAGACAGCCCTTCTTGGGTGTGAATCACGACCCTGTCTCATAGAGGATTTCTCTGATTTTTGCATCCAGTTCTATGACGATTATTAGACTAATAACCCACAAGCTATTAAGACCGCATACCAGCGTCTAGAACTTGGCTTGACACCCACAGAAGCTGAGTAGATATGAAATCCACCTTGGCCGAAATCATTCCCATGTCGTCCAGAATTTGGAACGCAGTGATCTCCGTAGAGATAGTCGCCTGGTCTAAGAAAGCCCTCCGGTGTTTGACAAGGGCTGCGGACAAGTCCTCAATTTTTTTCTCTGTCCCGGCGCCCATATTCTTCAATGTCCGCTTCCCTGAAAATAGTACATTTACACTGGTCAATGAAGCAGGTCAAGACAATGTACAGAATTGCGGGTCCTTCGCATACGATTGGATAAAGTCACAGCAACTACAAACGTCCTGCAGCATGACAGTAAGAATTTGGGCTTGCTTGGACCCGGGCTTGATCGACTTCAAAGTGTCTTCATGATGTGTGAAATCAAACGCGTCATGCATAGCTTCTAACAGGGTTTGGACATTGTTGTCACGTTGATACTGTTCTAGGAGTATCTACCAACCAGATAAACATGAGTGTTATGTTCTGACAATGACGCAAACGGACGTACCTTGGGGATTGCTAAAAGCAGACCATGCGCCATCTTTGCAAACGGGGACAGCTGAGAGTGAAAGTTGGTTCAGTTGAGGATAAGTAAACAGGACATCACGCGCACTTCTGCAATTGGGCCCAACGTATCCATCACCCACTTGATCCTCCCGACGGTCCTTTCCCACGTATTTGATCCGTCAATCCGGTCAATCGGCTTCACGGCTTCGTCAGGGCGAGGGAGGGCGACTAGAGGACCTTCAGTAGGCAACAACTCTGCCTGACCGTGTGGCATAGGAGTGCCAGTCTCGACGGAAAGGTCATCCAATGAGGGTAAAAGAGTTTCTGGGGCGGTGGGTTGAATGGGTGCCCCGGAGTCTGGCACCATAAAGTGTGCAGCAGCTTCTCCAGCGGGATAATCGACATCTTCAGTTGGTATTTTTGGGGGGCTGTTGGGCAAGATCGGTGGGATATTCACCCACACGGCGACCGTTATGTAGAGTGCGACTGGCTCCATCGACTGTCCAGCTTTCCCACCGCTACTCTTGAGAAAGATAGGAACGTCTACACGCGAGATTTCAATTAGTTGAACGAATGAGAAATCTAAACGAAGACGAACCACTTTGAGACGCGACAGGTATCGGTATTTTAACCATCCCTATAAGAATATCGGGGCGCGTCCACCGCTTCACATAAAGAGAAAGTATAAGATCTGAAGACGGTTGTACAATACTGAGCAGAACTTTCAGCCAAAAAATTGGAGGGAAAAAGGAAGGACTTACAAGGCGTCGAGGTCCTGGTTCCATTCTACCATCTGTCCCTCCACCTGCGCGATTGCCGTCTTCTCTGTTGTTTCCTGGTTGGATACAGCAACGAAGAGCAACCTCTTGAAGGGTAATTTTTTCTTGATACGGGGAACATTTTCCGCTCGGAGGACTAAGCAAGAGATTAAAAGTTTATCGAAGGATCAAAGAGTTAAGATTGAAGCGCATACTAGTGATCTCAACATGTAACCGAGATTGGCTTCCCTGTGATTCGGTGATTTGAGCGCTGTTCAAGAATGATTCTTGAGCGAGCATTATCACAAAAAAGGGATTAACGCACTCTCTTCCTGCGTTTTGCGATGTTGAGGGACCGGGGCTGGGATAGTGGGCCAATATTAGGAAAGTCATTGGTCAAAGGTCTTCTACTCACAAGTTGAAGAACACTCGCAGGTGCTCCAGATTTTGTGCAGTGGCCATACTAGCTATACAAGAGAAATTTGTGCGTACTATTGCGTACTATTTGAGAATGCTTTTGGGGTTGAGGGAGTGACGGTTCAAGAGTCGGGGCGACCACTGTCACCGCCCAACCTGTGCTGTAGCATCTTGACCGATTCTCACGCCTGTCAAAGTGTTGTATTGGTGTTGTGTTGAGGTACAGCCACCATATGGTACAGTCACATTAGGAGGCGTAAGCGTCACGGACATTTCGAACCGTTGGACCGGTATAGTCATCGACTTGGAAATGAGCTCAGTTAAGCAGTCTCGAGTCTCGACTATACCTTTTTCTTATCCTAAATAGTTCTTAGTCTTCACGAGACCTCAGCTGTTCTCCCAAAAGGCTGAGGTCAGTAGTATATCCATTCCGAGTCCTTACTTTGTACTGTACTGACTGTGTACTACTGTAGTCGCGCTTTCTCACGCTCTCACACATTGGTCTGGGGACGTGGGATGATCCAAAACCAAACATATGTACCGCTACTTCGGACTTCGGACAACCCCCAGGCTCCCTGAGAGGACAGTCACACACTGTTATGCCCCCCCTTTGAAACTTCCGTAGCTGGGATGTCCCTGGGCAGTCGAATCCGACGCCACTTAGTCGACAAGCGTGACAAAACAGTTATCCCTCATTCTTGCGACACAACAGGATTTTTACAAAGGTTGGAGGGTGTTAACAAGTAGTACTATGCCTGATTTTGTAGTAATTGAACAAAAAATGGGCAAGAAATTTGAGTTGTCCGAGCAGGGCGTGTCCTAAATGGGGGTAAGGGATAGTATGTTTTATGACCAACCTGCAGATGTGCGAGCTATCCCTCAGAAAAGCGTCCTGCAAGTCCTCGTCAGCTTCTGTACGTGCCACTCCTCCACCAACCAGTCCATTATGACGCGATGATCTCGTCTTTGCTGCTCCCGACATCTTCGCTTACGGCAAGACAACAATCATGAACAAATAGGGCCGTAGTGGCAACGGTCAGTACAGCACTTGCTGTTGAAATTTTAAAATCTGGCAGGTACGCAATCACCATGCTTTTCAGGGTCACTGCCACGCGCCCGTACTCATGCCTATCATTTCTACTAATGCCGTTGCAATCCCCTCTCATCCCCGGACCTGTTTGTTAACCACCTGCATCTGAATATCAATTGGGCGGAGATGATGCGCCCTATGTGTTGATGGGATCTACATTACAGCAAGATCCAAAACAGGGGGCACCTTGTGACCACAAATTACACGTAGGCTGAATCTGAAAGGGTGTTCTGATAACTCTGCCGATGTTTTTTCCCACGAAAACTTATTTATAGTAAATAAAAAACCAAGTTATTGCGGACGAAAAAAAATTGAAAATTATCAATCTACAAATGAATTTCGACGCTCGACGCTAAGTCGAGCTCACAGGTGCAAAAAAAAGAAAGTCCATGACACACTCTGGTCATGGTCGATCTCAAGAAGACTGTCTGATGGGATAGGAGCAAGAGTAATGAATTCAAAGCGGGTAGTTACAGTACTACAGAGTGCCAACATCAGAGAGGGCACCATTAGATGCACTCTGTGGGCTGCATGGAGCCCTAATGGGTCGGGTGGTTGGAAGTGGTTGGAAGTGATCACGCATGCTTCTGCGTGGTGTGTAAAGTTGTAAGAGTGGCCGTCTCGATTGGGAATGTGTTGCACTTGAGTTGCTAAGGCCGCGCACAAGTGCAGCATGCTGGGGAATGCAAAGGTTGCCCCCACCTCTGTGACGTGACCGCTCCCATGAACTCGTCCTTCTTCTTCACTGCCCCTGATGCCGCCACTGCCGACACCTCACTCGCCCACATACAAGCTATGCTTAGGCTCGGGGTCTGCAAAAGGTGCTCAAACATGACCCATGGCTGCTATCAGTATCGGGTTGGAGATAGACCGTGACATGTGGTATTTTGGCACAAGCGCGTAGGCACGAGCATGGGAGTCGTAGGGACCCATCAGTTGTGGCTGTGGCGGGTGGGACACGATGACAGGAGGATTGACAGTGGGTCAACACGGGCCTACTGTGGTGTAGTTGGGAGGCTGGCATGCCTGATGTGGGTCGGGAAGGTTTACAGCGAGTGTTAATTAGGGTGACATCTGTTGCTTGTCTGACAAAGACACCATCTTCCTTGCACATGGCACTTGCGTTGTTACACAGGTGCCAACTTCGAGGGTCTTGTACAGGGTAAGTGAGACATCATCGGCCGGAAAATTAGTATGGAGGGGGAAAAGGGTGGACAACACTCCGCAATGGGCAATAAGTATGAGATAACCCAAACTTTGCAAGGCCCTTTGCTGCGTGCCGTCTCAACATCACTGGATAACTATTTTATTTCGCCATAACTATTTGATAACTACCAATTTTGCATGGTAATATATTTCCCAGAATTTCAAACTATACTTAACTATGAACCCCGCCTGTCAAATTCGGAAGTCCGTTTTCCTATGTTAGTCGTCAAGGTGCCCCCTGTTTTGGATCTTGCTGTAATATTTCATCCTTACTGCCACGGATCTATCCCTTGTAGATCGTGGAGTGGTCGGTGAAGTTAACATCCCTTATAGTTTCTGTCTTCCTTGTAGCGTTTAACATACGAATTGTTTGATCTTGTGAGCCTGAGACAATGCGCTGGCCATATAGCGAGAATGCCACAGACAAGACCGGATGTCCAGGAAATGGATGTGCCACTGTCTCCTCCTGTCATGGACTCCACGGGCTGTACGTATAGGGTGATCCGGCTAAGTTGAGCTGGTCAGGTGACAAGGGTCCGAAGTGCCGGTACGGTCGGCGAGGAGTCGGCGAGGAGAAACGCGAAGTCGAGTGAGGATAAAAGTTAAACGCGAGAGAAACCAAAGCGACTTAGAAGCTCACTTTGGAGAGGAAGAATTAGAGAGATTTAGAGGCACATGAGGGATAGATAACTGGAGAACGATTCAAGCAAACTAGAGACGCTTTTATACAGGATTTTGTACATTATAACGAGAAATAACAATGAAGTAAAACAAAGGTAAACAAACAGTCATAAGGAGGGAAATGATACAAGTCGTAGTGGGGCACAAAAGCGATGTCGCAATGTGGGTGGAAAGGGGGTGCGCGAGCCACTGTAACGGCTTGGACGGATTTGGTCGCGCTTGAAACAAAAATGGGTACGGAAAGCAATAAAGGGTACACAATAGAATTAAACGAACGCGTACTCAACAAACTCTGATAGCTCCAAGAACTCCTAAGTGGCCGCGAGCGTGCGCGGTGGATGTCTTGATGACCGAGTGCGTTCTTGAATGCTCGGGTCGGCCGGGTCGAGCGTGCCGAAATGCAACAAATTGTTCCATTAAAAGAGCCTGAGACGATGTGCTGGCCATCCGAGAATGCCACAGACTGGACCGAACCCGCGTGTCCAGTGAATGGGCCTGCCACTGTCCCTACGGTCAGGGCGTTCCAAACACGAATTATTCGATCATCGGAGCCTGAGACGATGAGCTGGCCATCTGGCGAGAATGCCCCAGATGGACCCGCCACTATCTCTCCAGCCGTGGCGTTCCACACACAAATTGTTCGATTGGAAGAGCCTGAGGCGATGTGTTGGCCATCCGGTGAGAGTGCAATGGAATTGACACCGCCCCTAACATTCGAATTCACTATCTCCGATGATGGCCAATGAGACAATTCTCCACGTTCCACACATAGCATTCGAGGAAATGAGTTGGAATATTGTGCAGAGACAAGAGAACAAGTTGGTGCAAATAGTAGAGCAGAAAGATAGACATATGGAGCGCTTTGGGCCAAACACGGAGGCATCATTGATGGACGACATGAATTTCTCTAGCTTTGTCCGGGAAACCTATTGTGGTTGTAGCTATTAGTTATTGGCCATTTTCATCAAAAAATGATACTCACACCTTGACTAGACGCTAACCACACGTTCAAAGTCGAGAACGCTGGCGAAGCTAGACCCATATCTCTCGTCAAGCTAAGGGCCTCCAACCAAAACAGGAATTTCTCCTTAAAGAAAGTTTGAAGTTTTTCAAACAGATCGGTTTTGAAATCAGTATGTTTCAAATGGTTGACCCAGAAACGACAGGCAAACAACAGAGCAGGTGGGAAGTATTCAGCAACGCAAGTGTTAAGATCTTTGACGTCGTTGTTGGCAAGATATAATGACTCGAGATTGCAGATATTGAATTTGAGATCATTGAGCAGTAGACCGAGATAGGAATGCGCCAATTGACGGTGAGCATCACGAAGGCCAACTCAGAATTCACCGCTCTTCTCTTTATTCGTGAGAAAATCGCGGAATGACGTATGTCAGCTGAATTAACATTAGTCAACAACGAGCCAAGGCGACGGAGCAAATCTAACAACGGCATCACCATCGTCCTTACCGTTATCTGAGGCGTTGGTCAGGGAGCAGATAGTAAGGGGTTCGATTGAAGTAATGAGCTGTCCTACTACAGGGGGAGAGACTAGCCGTGATTCTGGGTGTAAGAAGTATCCTTCAAAGGACTTGTTCATAAAATTCGTTCGAGGGATCTTGTCCGCTTTGATCTGCAGCGAGTCTCAAAAGATGCTCTACACACTTCTGCTTGCACAAGCCAGAGAAATTGGGAGGGTCTAAGATGTGTCCGCATGCGACCACTGCCCACTGAAACACGCCTTCCGCCCTTGAGGCCAATACGCGGCAATACTTTTTAAATTCGCTTGAAGGGAGCTTCTCCTGACGAAACGTGAAAATGTCGTCTTGAGCCGCAGCGGCCAACACAGGATCGTTCATGTATTTAACTTTGACTGATGGCGCTACAATGAACGCAGACTCGATACTGTCCTCTGGTCTCGAGGTGATGAGTACACGGAAGCTCTATGGGACTCTGATGAGGTTTTTTGCGAGAAATGTATGTAACCCGATTCTACAGTTGCGCCCCCATTCCAGGGCATCAATTACAACAAGAATAGGACCGACGATAAGCAGGTCCTTAAGCGATTCTAGGATAAGGCATTCAAACAGGGTTTCATAGTCGCGAGTGCCAATTCGAAGAGAGGAGTTGTCATTTACGACCCTTCCAAGCGCGGTTTTAAACGAAATATAATCTCGATAACGCTCGGAGAGATCGCGAGCAAGAATCGTGAAAAAGTGATAAGGCCTATAAGGTTTGGATCGCTCCTTCCCGCAAAAAGATAAAAGATGACGTGAGGCGGTGCACTCCATCGAGACGATGAGCGATCTCATGCACAACCGATGACTTCCCCTTGCCTGCTTGCCCGAAAATAACGAGACTACGCTCGGAAGCGCGGTCGTCCACCCAATTAACAATAGAGTCCAGGAAGGCCGTCCGTGTTCCCGTAAGACAGCCTCTATTGGGTGTGAATCGCGAGCCTGTCCCATAGGGGATTTCTCTAAGTTTTGCATCCAGTTCTATGGCGATTATCAGATCGATGACCCACAAGCTATCAAGACTACGTACCGGCGTCTGGAACTTGGCTTGACACCCACCGAAGCCGAGTAGATATCCAATCCACCTTGGCTGAAATTATTCCCACGTCATTCGCATACGATTGGATAAAGTCACAGCAAGTACAAACGCCCTGCAACATGGGGGTAAAAATTTGGGCTTGCTTGGACTCGGGCTTGATCGACTTCAAAGTGTCTTCATGATGTGCGAAATCAAACGCGTCATGTATAGCTTCTAGTAAGGTTTGGACATTGTTGTCACGTTGATACTGTTCCAGGAGTGTCTACCAACCAGATGAACATGTGTGTCATGTTCTGACGATGATGCAAACGGACGTACCTTGGGGATCGTTGAAAGCAGACAATGCGCCATCTTTGCAGACGGGGAAAGCTGAGAGTGCAAGTTGGCTTAGTCAAAGGATAAGTGAAAAGGACATTACACGCACTTCTGCAATTGGGCCCAAGTATCCATCACCCACTTGATCCTCCCGACGACCCTTTCCCACGTATTTAATCCGTCAATCGAGTCAATCGGCTTCATGACTTCATCAGCGTGATGGAGAGTGACTAGAGGATCTTCGGTAGGCGACACCTCTGCCTGACTGTGTGGCATAGGGGTGCCAGTCTCAATGGGAAGGTTATCTCGTGGGGGCAAAAGAGGCTTGGGGCGGTGGATTGAATGGGTCCCCAAGAGAACGGGCCGATAAAGGGTTTAGCAGCTTCATCGGTGGGAGAATCGTAAACTTCAGTTGGCATATTTGGGGGGCTGTTAGGAAAGATCGGTGTGGTGATGTTCGCTCACACGGTGATCGTTATGTAGAGTGTGACGGGCTCCACCAACTGTCCGGCTTTCCCATCGCCTCTTATGAGAACAATAGGGACATCTACACGCGAGATATTCAGTTAGTTGATAGTTGAACGAATGAGAAATTTAAACGAAGACGAACCACTTTGGGACGCGACAGGTATCGGTATTTCATTCATTCCTATAAGTATATCGGGGTGTGTCCACCGTTTCGCATAAAGAAAAAGTATAAGATTTGAAGACGGTTGTACGATACTGAGCAGAACTTTCAGCCAGAAAATTGGAGGGAAAAAGGAAGGACTTACAAGGCGTCAAGGTTCTGGCTCCACTCCACCGTCCGTCCCTCAAGATACGCGTTTGCCGTCATCTCCGTCGTCTCCCGATTGGACACAGCAACGTAGAACGACCTCTTGAAGGGTAATTTTTTCTTGACATGGGGAACATTTTCCGCTCGGAGGACTAAGCAAGAGATTAAAAGCCTATCGAAGGATCAAAGAGTTAGGATTGAAGTACGTACTGGTGACCCCAACACGTCGCTGGGATTGGCTTCCCTGTGATTCGGAGATTTGAACGCTGTTCAAGGATGGTTCTTGAGCGAGAATCGCCACAAAAAAGGGATCGACGCACTCTCTTCCTGCGATTTGGGATGTTGAGGGACTGGGACTGGAGTAGTAAGTAGGTCACTATTAGGTAAGCCATTGATCAAAGGCCATCTACGCACGAATTGAAGAACTTGAACATTTGCGGGTGTTCTGGATTATTGTCACGGTACGGCAATAATACTAGCAACGCAAAAGATATTTGTACGTACTGTTGAGGGAGTGACGGTTCGAGCGTTTGGGTAACCACCCCGCAGCCTCGTGGTGCTGTTACTCGTGCTTTAGCATCCGTACTGATCCCACGCTTGCCAGTGTAAGGGTGTTGTTTCTGTGGAACGTGGGAACACTAAAACATAACTTTATGTTACACGACCAATCTGTAGACGTCCCTTGGAAAAGCGTCCTGCCAGCCCTCTTTGGTTTCTGCCATTGTACATGCATCTCCCCCACCAACCAGTCTCAGTATTGTGATGCAACGATCTCGCCTTTGCTTGCTCCCGTTGTCTTCGCCTACAGCAGGACCACAATCGTTAACACATAGGGTCATACCTATGGTACTATGAGGCTCGGCGCTCGTGACAACTGCTTACCCTCATGTCTATCACTTCTACCAATGCCGTTGCAATCCTCTCTCACCCAAGGACCTGCTTGTTAACCACCCGCCATTCCTTAGCCCATTTTGTCGCCGAGACGCAAGGAAGTTCCAATTCCAATATACACGACGCCGACGAACTTCAATGGAGCAAAAATGGACTCACCCTATAGCTCGAGTATCTACACAAGGCGTCTGCGCTCTAGCCCATCCGGTGCATGCTCACAAATTAGTACTACCATGGCCTCTTTCACAACTTGAATGGCGTTCTTCCCTCCATCACGACACTCTTCGAGTTACAGTAGTCCTTATGCCTCTCATTGACATAGTTTCTGGTGATTGAGGCTGTCGGGACTCCTCCTGGAATGGTGACGGTGCTCACGATGGGGGTACGCCTCCGGTCTCTCAATCCTTTTGGCTATGCTCTCGTCTAGTATCCTAGCGCATACCTACCCACCCACATTACAGGCTCTGTAGCGATACCGAGTCCATGCGTAGCATCTGGAAATACTATGATACCTCCACGGACAACAGCAACACTGGCGGTAGCGCCAGCAGATGCACCCCTCATCGTCATGCTTGAGCGATTGGTCACCTCCTAAGAGTGCGGTCTCACTTTCCCAGGGCACAGGGGGGTTATGCGATGCACCTATCCAGCACCCACCGGGCCTGCACCGGTCTAGAGCGTCATGCATGTGACAAGGCAGTCGGTCTCACTTTCTGACATTTTCCCTTGCGCCGGCGTATGCCCTCGCATTATGTCATGGGAAAAGCATATTGGTTGTCTTTCCTCAGTCTTATCCCAAGTTGCTCTACTCAACCGAAAAATCTGAATTCTCGCACAAGGGCGCTGTCTCGATCGTGTCACGGAACCATGGGCGACAATTGTGCGAGAGCCGGAGAATGCAGAGGACGGCGAAATAGGGTTTATCGTCACGTAGCATGTCTGATTGGCACTACTGCGATGACCACGGTGAAACATAAAAACTCGAACCCCGGCGATTTTAGACTGCCGAAGTAAATTAGACTCTTCCTGTCGATGCTGAAAGTGGCAGGGAGTGAGTGCAATAATAGGCAGCAAGCAAACGGCACCGGGAAATGTTGTCTGGGGCCTCGCTGTCTAGTTAATGTGGTATTATATTCCAATGATCTACTCGTGGTAAACTAGATGGTACCGGATTGTGAAATACATCTATGGGTGGCGAAAACATATGCGAAAGAATGCGGAACAGGATGAAATAATAGTCCTTGCATCAAAGATATCCCGGGAAATAAAGATGGAGCAAAGATATCGCACATTAATTGACCCCCTTACCACGACCGCTGCGTATAAACCCGCAAGCTATTGATTTCCCAGTAAGCCTCAGCAAATTTACTTGGGTTATTATTGACAACTAAGGAAAGATGATCAGCGAGCCTGGACATCGGCAACTCGATAATTCATGGTCTTACAGTCTGTGCAAGTCCCCGCGCCGCAGCCGGAAGTAGACCAGACATTGCCAGCCCAGTCGCCCTTGGTGAAAAATAAGCGTATCAGCCATGGATAGAACAGAAGATGAAGATGAGTAGGGTAGACGGGACACTGACGCAGAAAGTCAAGTCAAACACCATTTGGTGCGCGTTAAAGTGCTGATCGTAGTCACAACGGTCGTGGTAGAAAGGAAAGTTCGCAGCCGGGAAACGCCAAGTTAAATCCGGGTACACGAGCTCTCCCCGCTGCACCCCATGGCGTATCACCTCCGGGACATAACCAATTCGTGGATAGAACCAGACCTTGACCGAGTCGCGCCCTTTGTACATGACGAAGTACCCGCCACCCGCGTGGTTGAACGGGGCGCCGAAGGATGTGCAGGATGGGATGGGGTCGGTGAAGATGACACCACACCCTGCATTGAAGTTGGCAGCCGTATCGCAATTGGTGTCTGCGGTCTTTCTACAACAATTTTTTTTTAAATTTAGAATTCCGTCCGGGTGTAGGAAAGCGAGACTCACCCAGTCTGTGGTTCGCGCCACCAATCAGGGGGCATCATGCAATTTGGTGTAGTATGTAGGGTCGCTTGGTTATGAGTATTCAGATTGACACCTGAAGCGCACGCATTAGAATTTTGCGGGAGATTTTTAAGAGGGGGAGGGGGAGACAACGGGAGGGCATGTTCTAACCTTCTAAGATGTCAATTTCGCCGCCATTCGGCCACGGACCGGTTTTGCTCAGCGTCCAAAAGGCGGGCCAGGTGCTACAGCCCGCGGGCATGTGCTGGAGATCGAGCACGAATATTGCTTCGTCGTATGCGTTCTGAGACGAGATGCGGATACTGTCACGTCCCCGCGCGGAGGGGTCGACGATAGTCCAATTGTCTGCACGCATGAAAAACGCCCCACCTTCCACTGCGGGAAAAAAAAAAAAAAAGGCTTCAGCGAGAGTCGAACGAGAGAGGAGAGACGCGTGGCATGGCAAATGACCGCACCATATGTCAGGCTTTTGCTTTTGGCCTCAGCTTGGCTAACGTAGTTGACGCGGCCGTGCGTCGGGTCATCCTCGGTTTCCCAGTTCCATCCTTGGTAGAAGTCCTCGCCTATCCATTCATCCTGGAGATAAAAGGATTGCCTGGCGCATGAAGTGAGGGATAAAGAAAGAGCAGCGAAGAACACATAGCCAGTACGCATAGTTGAGATAGGAAACCCCGAGTGGTATGAAAGGAATATGGTTTTTTAGAGAGCCGACAGTGTAGAGGAGAGCCAGAAACAGAGCGAAGGACACAGTGCCAAGCGTATAACGAACTTGGCGGGAGAGAGAAGTGGATGGTTGAGCTGGGGATTGGGAAGTGAAATGGGTGAGCTGGCGGTCATTCTAAACTAGATTAGACTAACGTGTGCTAGCGCGTTTTTGGCCATTCAACGCCATCTTTTGACGAGTTCCGAGGGTAGATATCGGTAAATGCCTGGGTAAATGCGTAAACCGCTGGTGAACACTTGTAGCTCAGGAGAGGTAAAATATTCTCTAATCCTCTTTAGGGAGTAATTGCTTACTATAATCTTAATTTAACCCTTAGGCTCTCTTCGGAAAATGTAGCGACCCGCGTCTATCGCTTGACCGAGTGATCTGGCACTTCGTCTAGCCGATGATTTGTTTACTGTACACATCGTGAAGATAATTATCCGAGCTGCTTTCTTACTAAAGAACCTGCAGCTACTGCACTTCTGCGCAAACTCAAGCTACTTGAGCCGCGCACCCGTCAGAGCGGATTCCGTCCAACGGGCTATTTCTTCATGGCGACGCTCATACATTCCTCGCACAGTTTCTTCTCGCCTAGACCGAAACGACGGGCTTAGAAGGGAGAGGGACGATGCCCCGTGCCTTCCATTCCTAGGGATCTCCTCACAACGAGTGCTCGGCGATGCTCTCCCGACATTCGGCCCTTGTTTATATCTTAATTGAATGTATCGCGGCGTCCCCCGCGAGCAACCCCCGGTATGCCTTCTACCACGGGTGGCACCTTCCTCTTGACTGACGACGCTCTCCACAAAGACTGCCCGGGCCCATCTTACCACCTGATTCTTCTATCGACACGCCGAAGTCTCTGGGAATATTCAATTCGAGCTATGCGGTCACTACATTCTGCGTTCCCCCCCCCCCTCGATAGAATCAACTAATTCTCATTTACCCTGTGTAGGAGAGAGAAACCCGCTCGGTGCTCTTGAAATACGCACGCTCAGGCGACTATCTTGCTGGGATTGGTCTCAACCCAGATGACGTCATGGCTCTGGTCGATCGCTACTTTCCCAGCAGTTCCGCAAGCAGTTTCAATGCTTCTTTTTCTTCCTTCTCCCCGTCGGGCGTTTCAGAGACAATAACGGACACACAGACCGCGGGCACCGCAACCAACGCTTACGACGACCCGAACGTCATTCCTGATCGTCGCACCGGCACGGACCTGGTCGAGAAAGGACATCATTACAATGACTCGCCGATCTCTTCTCTTGGCCTTGCGACGGCGACGGCGGCGGGAGCCACGGGCCAGCTGCTGCCGCTGAAAGACTACGTCGCTGGCGCATTGGACGTACTCTACTATGGTCCTATTAACCTCGGCACCCCACCACAGGTGCTCACCGTCGACGTCGACACTGGCTCGGCGGACCTCTGGGTGCCCTCAGCTTGCCGGACCTGCCACAGCCACCAGTACTCACCCGCGCGCAGTTCGACATTCCACCCGACCAGCGAGAGCTTTTCCATCACCTACGTATGTCTGTCTCTCCACAAAAACCGCCTACCAAAGTTTTTTTTTTTAATGACAATCACAGGGTACGGGAAACGTCTCAGGGAGACTCGTGATGGACGTCGTGTCGATCGCTGGGCTGACCGTCGCGGACCAGGCGTTCGGCGCGATCAGCGCGCGGTCAGACGACATGGACAGGCAGCCGAACGATGGTTTGATAGGCATGGCGTTCGGGACTATCGCGCAGTCGCGTCGTCCGACGTTCTTCGAGAGCCTCATCGCCCAGCGCAAGCTCGCCGCGCCACTCTTCTCCGTGCACCTCTCCCGGCACGAGGAGAGCGGCTCCTCCGTGTGTATTAACTTGCTGCAATTCTTTCCTCTTTGCAGCGGCGTCTCATGTGCAGGCGCCCTTGGTGGGACTTTAATTAGGTGTGCTTCGGTTGTGTGGACTCGAGCCGCGCGACCGGTCCCGTGACATGGCTTCCTGTGGTATCGAGGGTAAGAGTTACACACGCCATTTCCCCTCATCTTATATTACCGTTTTTGATCAATATTATAAATCCTTCAAGTCATACTGGACCGTCAGCATGGATGGCCTGTGGGCAAACGGGGTTAGGGCACCGACCAAATTGACCGCAGTAAGTTAACTTGCTCCCGGAGCGCTCGGCTTCGTTGTCTAAGCGCTGGCGCAGGCCCATGCTGACTCAAAGTGTATTTGTCCTCTCTGGTCCGGTGTTTCGCAGGCGATCGACACCGGCACGTCGCTCATTTACGTGCCATCCACCCTCGCGGCCGCATTCTACGCGCTCATTCCTGGTTCCAAACGCGCGAGCCAGTACGGTCCAGGTTCAGTCCTCCCTTTGAAACGCGGGGCTTTTCTTCTAATACAGTATGCTCATTTTCTTATAGGTTTCTGGAGCGTGCCGTGTTATTCTGTCAAACAAATCGAGCTCTCATTTGACGGGAACCGCTTTGCGATCCATCCAAACGATTTTTATCTGGGTCGTGTGAGTGCGAGCTCCACGGCTTGTGTCGCGGGCGTCCTCTCTATAGGCAACGGACTGCCACCGAACCTTGCCATCATTGGCGACGTGTTTCTAAAATCCTGTATGTGGACGCGGATATCTGATTGACTGTTTTGTTGGGGTTTTGTGTGTTGATAGAATTTTGGGCCAGGGTATTCCACATACGATTACCGCAACGGGGGGAGGGTAGGTTTCTGGCCAGACGCAAACAACAAATGAAAAATTGGGGCGTTAAAATTGCAGCGCCCAACTATCATCACCCATCATAACTATATCTTTTCCAGCTATCTGTGTGGCTTCGTTCGGTTCTCTTTGATCCATGCGCTGTACGGTACTGCATATATCTTGCTGCATCATTGCTTGTCGTTTTTATCACGTAATTGATCCTCAACACGTGTACTGAATAAGCATCTGCGTGAGAACTTGAATCGAACCGTGCGCCAAGTTGCGTCTAGAGGGTCTTAGGCTTTGCGCCCAGCTTTTGACCCCCAAACATCTTACGGCGCTGCTTGATCATGTGCGTATACATCGGATACAGACCTTCGTGCAGATTCCAATTAGAACGAGAAGGACGCGGATAGAGAATAAATAAAGAAAACGTACCGGGCCACCACACAATGAAGAGCACACCGCGCACGAGAGCATACGCGTCCCACTGCGCGAGCGGGCGCGCATCCCACCACGTACCACCGCGCGCGAGCGACACGGGCAGCGTAGCGAAGTTTACGAGCGCCTCGGAGCCCGCGCCAGTCGGATAGAGTACGAAGAAGGTCGAGTAGCGTGCCCAAGTGAGGGGTGCGGGTGCGTTTCCATTTCCGAGCAGCGTCGCGGCGTAGAACGCGTAGCGGACGACCTCCGTCAACGCCCAGGAGAGGACCATACTCGCGTAGAACGGGCTGCGTTGGGCCTTTTTGCCGGGCGTCAAGTGGTCAGTCAAAAATTCAGGATGGAAGAAGGATGTGGACATACGGAGGGGAAGCGCGCGGCGATGCACCAGACGGAGAAGAGCCGGCTGGCCACCTGCACGGCGGTCGTCGGGAGTGGGCTGCGTACGAGGCCGAGCAAGACATGGAGCACCTCCAACGCTGCGGCAGTCTGCACGCGTGCAGTCGTCGTGCCGACCGCGTCGTAGGTGGTGCAGGCGCGAGTGTAGAGCGGGGCGAGACGCGCGGGGAGGAGCGAAGGCACCCAAACGAAGGGCGGTGTCGCGCTGGCTTTGATGGTTGCGAGGAGGGTGTCGTGCTGCGGCGGTTGCTGTGGCGCGCCGAAGAGGTGGGCGAGGGTCTGGTAGAGGACGAGGGACCAGCCAGCGGCAGAGAGCAGGTTGTACGCCACTAGGTACGCCTGAATGAGGGGCGCTGCCGGGCCTTCTGCATTGGGGTTAGCCTTACTTTTTTTTTTTTTGATGTGGCCAGTGTAACCGAGGAGAAAACACGACTTACTTTTCTTCCTCTGGTCACGGTGGGGCTGTGTGGACTCTGACGCCATGGGCTGTGGTGAGAGCGAGAAGAGGAAGACAAGGGACGGACTAAGTGGACGGGGATGACTAATGGAGGGATGACAATAGGATCGGGGTTTTGGTCGGTTCTCGGAGAGCGTCCGAGTTGACCGGGGCCGAAGGATAAATAATGTAACAAGCTGTTTAGAGACAAACAAAGTGGGGGAAAATACAACGAGAAACAGATAAGCTATACCCCTCCCAAGGGCGCGATCCCATCCCCGCCAGACTGACGAGCCGAAGTGAACAAGAAGGAAGGAAGGAAGGAAACGAGACAATACGGAAAATGGAATCGAATATACATCCACACATGCAACCATGGCACGCGTCATACGATTGTCATCCATCATCAAACATTGGTCGCTCGGAAACAGATCGCCTCCATCCCTCCCCCCACCTACGTACCAACCAACCTTTACTCCTTCGGCTCCTCGGCACTCTTCGAACCTTCGGTCCCCGCCGCCGCCGCGGGTCTCTCTTCACCACCGCTCGGCGGAGGGACGGACGACGCCCCTGAGCCCATCATTTGAGCCTGACTGAGTGCCGCCCGTAAAGCAGCGTTCTCAATTCTGAGCTGGTCAACCAGGGCACGACATTCTTCCCACCGTCGATTCGCCTCGTCAGCCGACGCGAGCGCGGCGTCTAACAGTTGCGAACGCGACTCTAGCGCTTTGACGTGTCTACCGTCATCCATATATTAGAGTATGTAAAAGAAGAAAGAAAAAAGGGATGGACGTACTGGTCTCTACGTTCGCGGAATGCCCGTTGGGCCTTACGATTCTGTTCGGCACGTTTACTTTGACTGAGTGTGCGAGCCGTTCCTGTCGGCGTCGTGCCGTTAGAGGCCTGACTTTGCGAACGTTGTTCTTCAGTAGGAGGGGGTGGAGCCAGCGAGTGTGGCGGAGGGAGAACACCGGGGGAATAGCCCCCGGGAGTATATTGATAACTAGAGGGGGGGATTACATGTCCCGGAAGATGGGGAGGAGGGACAAGGGTGTGTGCGGGAGGTAGGGTGTGTTGCATAGTTGCTGGTGGAGGTGGAGGAGGAACAGGTTGAAGGGCGTCTGTGCTCGGAGGTGTCTTACGCTTTCGTGACCGGGTTTGATTCTGAGTCACCGAAGGCGGGTCTTGTCGGAGACGCATTGTTTGTATTGTGCCCTGTTGGGTTTGTTGAGCCGGTTGTTGTTGCTGCTGTTGCTGCGGCTGTTGATCTGGAGAAGTGTTTTGCGGAGGTTGAGTTGTTGTAGCATTGGGAGATGACTGCGCATGGTAAGGCGATTGAGCTAACATCAGGTCGATGGAAGGAAATTTGGTGAGTCAACGGGGGGGTGCGTATTAGTAAGATTGCCTCCCGTCGGACTTGGCCGGTTTACTCACGCTGTCCACCCATTTCTGCTTGAAACGATTTCTGACCGCTACCTCCGTTTCCAGGCGTCATATACCCTGTCGGTGAGTCAGCGTTGTGTTCGTGTACGTCGGGATGTTGAATTGCTATTGCTGTGTGGGATGTACCTGCTTATGTACTTGTAATACTATCCCCGCCGGCACAGGCTGACTAACCCATCTGTCAAACGGGCACATCATCACACACAAACAAACATCACATCAGAAAAATAATCAAAATAATATACTGTGGGAAATTAATTACATAACTGGTACCAAGACAGGACAACGACCCGCGTGGTTGTCTCGACGCCTGGGTCAGCCTCACCCTCGAGTACTACACCGGTGCGGCTTGCTGGCCCTTCTTACTCCTCCCTTTTCATCTTCATCTTCCCTCCTTTTCCTTTTCTTTTTCCTTTTTTTTCCCCACCCAATAAACCCGTGAGCTGTCATGGCCACAAAATCTCCAAACCTTTCTCAGCCAGACTCTCAACCATCGCCTCCAGCAAAACCTCCCAGGCGGTCTCTTTTCGCCCGATCTTCTTCTAAACCCGGTCCAAAAAAAAAGGAAAATAACTCAGCCCCACCTTCCCCACACACAAATCCGATCAATCCCGCCAATCCGTCCCAGTCTGCTCAATCCAGCAATTCCCCTGGTACTCCCTCCTCCACACCCGTCGCCTCACCCCCGTCGCCTCCTCCAACCACCAGCCCTGATGGGCAATCTAAATCTGACCCCGCGACCTCAAATTTGGCTGCGAGTTCCCAGCAAGGGCCGGTCCCAGCCACTTCACAAGCTCCAGCTGAGCAAGCCTCAGCTCAGCCAACTAAGACATCAACCACGACGGTAGCCTCATTGCCGGGTACATCAACTTCCTCCGCATTGCCACACCCTACTTCGGAACCCACCGATGATGCCGACCGCGAGAAAGAAAAGGATAAGGGTTCACTCTCGACGACACTCACAGGAACTCACCACACGCGTGTCTCACGGAAAGGCGCGCAGACTGCCTCGGAAGGCGCCCACTCGTCCACCGCGGCAGAAAAACCACCTTCCCTCAAACCCGCGGCCAAACATAGGGCCCCGAAGCCTCCCCGCGTGTCTTTCATTTCCCGTCTTTTCCGTTCCCTCGTACCCTGCGTTGGCCCTTCACACCTTCCGAATGAAGCTGCTGATGAAGTAGTATCTGATCCTAACTCCTCCGCTGCTGCTTTGCGTGACAAGTCGGCTCGTGACGCAGAGAAGGATCCGTCATTGCGCCCGGTCCAGGAGACTCCAGTTACCAACGAATCGCAATCGGATCAGCCCCATCCTGGCACAGAGACTACTTCCCCTCCTCTCGTCCCTGCAGCGGAACTAGTTCCTCAACAGTTGAACGTAACGCTCCCCGAACCAGCGACACCGGATAACAATCTGGACATCGTCGTCCCCCCAACGCCTACCAAGGTCATTCCCGAATCAGAAACAGGCGGCGTTACATCAAGCGCTGTCGTGCCCCCTGGTTCCACTGCCGAAGAGGTGGCCCAGCTCCGCGCGCAACAAGCTCACGAGCCTTCGTCAGGGGACGAGAGTGACGGGACAAGTTTCACTGAAGACGAGGAGGTGGAGGACGTTCCGGGCATCGATGAGGCAGAGGACGATGAGGACAGACTGATTTTAAGTGGGGGCGCAGGGATTCCTATCGGACCCGTGAGTGTCACCACATCGTTGCTTATCGGATGGATTCTCATCTATTGTCCATCAAAGGATGGGGTTCCTCGACCTCTCTTACCCCCAATTGCCCCTCAACACGTGGGACGCAAATGTCTAGTCTTGGATCTCGACGAGACTCTGGTGCACAGTAGCTTTAAGGTGCATTATCCTACACATTACAACCGATTTCAATGTTGACCCTTTCCCCGTCCAGTCGATCCAACAAGCCGACTACGTCGTACCGGTCGAAATTGAGTATCACTGGCACAACGTCTACGTCATTAAGCGCCCAGGAGTGGACAATTTTTTGAAAAAGATGGGTGAAATTTACGAAGTTGTAGTGTTCACTGCGAGTTTGAGCAAGGTTCGTTCCTTAGACTCCCGTGATTTGTGTGCATGTCTTACCAAGGCGTTCAGTATGCGGACCCCGTATTGGACAAACTAGACGTCCATCATGTCGTCGCACATAGATTGTTCCGCGAGAGCTGTTACAATCATAAGGGGAATTATGTCAAGGTAAATACCATCGCCCTGCGCTACGCTTCGTAAACGCTGGACAAACGATCGTTTGCAGGATCTGTCGCAACTGGGCCGTCCCATCGCTGACACGATTATCCTGGACAACTCGCCGGCATCCTACATCTTCCACCCGAACAACGCCGTCCCGGTCTCCTCTTGGTTCAACGACCCTCATGATACGGAGCTCACGGATTTGTGCCCTTTCCTTGCGGATTTGAGCACTACAGATGATGTACGAGGAGTGCTAGATGGTGGTCTGTAGACTGTGACATCTACATCTACGCTGGGTTGCGCTGCCTAGCTTACCTACTTCCTCCGTCCTCCGTCCCACTCGTCGCCCCCTTTCTGGCGCCGCGGTACCCACGCTTTGTTCATTTCTCTTGGTCGTCGTTTCCGGTTAATTGGTACATACAATCAATTCTTTATACCCCGCAATCAAGTCAGTCACATTCGTATCAGCTTCCCTTCTGCTTTTTTGCGCAATTGCAACACGCACTTCTCTCCAGGCTTCCATATATGCCAGTGGCACCAGTCCGTCTTCCCCTCCCCCCCACTTCTGCTCCCTCCTTTCATTCCCAAGGTTGACTATGCTGTCATCGGAATTGCACCCGCTCCCCATACATGCCATGACTTGTATACTCACACCCTCCTTTTTTTTTTGTGAAAAGAAATACGTTCCTTATGCTTCCACCCCACCCCCCCGACATCAGAGGGACAAGTCTATACCTTTATTTCTCTGTCCCTTACTTTTGATTTTTTTTAGCCGCCCACGACCAATCGTGTACGCTATTCCCTCGCCTTGATTGGGTTCTCGCCCTCGGTTGTATGGAAATACTCTCTTCCGTCCACGTACCTATATCTCCTTCCTTTGTATTTGGTCTGCCTATTGTTTTTTTTTTCTCCTTTTGCTTTTCTTATATTTTTCCTACTCCATCTCGAGTCCTCTTTTTTTCTTGTGACCCTTACTACAGACAGTATTATTTCATTCACGAACTTGTTACGAAATATAAACCCAAAAACAATGCGATGACTTTTTTTAAGCCTTTTGTGTTTCTCGACCATTTTCCTTTTTTTTTTTTTCAACTCGGCCCGGCTGGCACGGCGCTCACGATTCCAATATTCAAAATTCAAAATTCAATGATAATTGGGATATCTTCTGTTTTCTTACGAAGGCGCCGCGAAGTGTGCACACTGCACAGCACAGTGCAATGAACCTTCGCCTTGTTTTTGTCACAGCATCGCCTCTTGCCACGCGGTGGTCGTCCCTTCCCTAATTGTCCTCCTAGAAAATGCCGCTGAGCCCCCCTAGGGAGGAGGGGGGAACTCGAACTTGGAATGGTTTGACCCGACTATAGTACGTGATCGCAACCATGGGGGAGGTTTAACTGTACTGTATCCCGACTCTGAAAGGATCTGGTAAAAAAGTCAAATCCTCGGCAACTTCATTCCGGCATGTCCATCATCTACTTACAAGTAACTTTGAAACGGCTCTGCTCAGGTCGCATTTTCTTTCGGTAATTTCTTTTTTTTTCGAAATTTGGAACCTGATCGCGACGGATTCCGAACTTTGTTCGACGACCGGCGCCGATCTGGCGCCAACGATGACGTTTGCTGGTTCTCGCCAAGTGTACAGAGTAC
Organism: Lactarius psammicola; assembly: GCA_025769895.1. Classification (NCBI taxonomy): domain Eukaryota; kingdom Fungi; phylum Basidiomycota; class Agaricomycetes; order Russulales; family Russulaceae; genus Lactarius; species Lactarius psammicola. Next base: position 38,621 of record WTXK01000033.1, on the reverse strand, counting down.
ATTCATGCCTTCTGACCTTCTCAACTAGGGGGAAAAAAAAAACCCATTTTTTTATTCTGGCATCGTGTCAATCGCTCAATGGAAGGTACCGTGTGCCACCACGGGATACAGTACGGCCCCCAGTATCCGAAACGAATTTGTCACATAAAGTATTACCAAGTTGGATCCAAAGGACATTTTTGGACATGACATGAACATCCATTCCCTTCAAGGCCCCAAGTCGATCTCTCTCTCATCATCTAATACGTACCTTGTACCTATGCGACGTGAGAGCCGCCCTCAGCATACGCGATACACTCCTCCCACTGACTGACATCGGCCGCCGTGGTCTGTTGCGTGTGCACCGCATGTGCCAGTGGTATCTGACCCTTTAAATACTCATCGTTCGATGAAAGGAAGCAGTACCCTTACTACCTATCGCTTCTCGCGCAACGAGTTGGGGCGACCGTTCAAAAGTTCTCAGCGTTCAACCCTAGCAAGGTTTGTTTGTAGACGGCGATATAGCGCGTGTAACATACACAGTCGACTTTATATCGCTTGCTTTGTCGGAGCACCCGCGTGGGTCAAGGCAAGTCTGCCAGGTCTGTGGCATACCTGTACGCTGGTCACCACGGGAGGTCGTGGGGTGTCTAAACAAAATCTCTCGTACTTTATTTCTCGGGGGTCGGGAGGAGGCACCTCCCCCCCCCTTCCCACGTGTTGACCGGTCGGTTGACCGTTGATCCGCCGAAATGACGACACGATTCGGTGTAAGCAAGTCTACAACGGTTTGACACTTTGCGCAACAGAAGCCATTCGATCATTCGTTCTCACGTCATCAGACCAAGCACCCCCAGTGCCGGGAGTTCAACATATATCAGCTCCGACCCCATTCTCTTCTACGTGGTGTTTGCAGCAGCCTGTTTGCCGTGACTACTGTACCTACCACCGTAGTGTTCCAAGTTGACTCGTAAAATTGGCAACAACTAAAGAATGTACATCGTTGCGGCTCCAGCTCTCAGCTTCATTTCGCTGAGGCCATCATAACTCCCGATCCTTTTGCCAGTGCGTGTAATATTATGGAGTTAGAATGCAGCGAAGCATCAAAATGGTTTGGTAGAAAGCCAAAGCTATTGAGTCACAATTACTAGTGTGCATCTCTGTCATTTCAGACACCTCACTTCTTCCCAAATGAATACGTACTTGGTTTGACTCTGATTCAGTATTCTACTTTCCCCTCAAGCACCCAAAGCGGTGAGAAGTCCACCACGACTGACAGTTTGGACTCAGAAGCGCATAAGCAAAATGAAAACTTACTGGAATCACTAAGATCTGGTAGTGTCAGAAACCACTAGCAGTAATGCCATTTCTCGAGTTATTGACTTACGTATGTGAGAAGCAAGAACACATTCATAGATGTCGTTAAGTTGAGAGGAACATATAAGCGAAGTACTAGATCAGTACTAGATCCTCTCGGTCAAGCGACAGATCTAAGTCGCTGCACTTTCCGAAAAGAGCCTGAGGGGACTTTGAGTAACTTGTGACCAACACTCGGAGAGGTGATAAGTGCTTATGAGCCGGCCTCGATACCGACGAGGAGTCAGTGGTGCTAACAGAGGTAATGTTTACTTTGGAGGAGAGTGGAGACCCCGCCAATGGGATATATGGTGGCAGCAAATCTGGTGAGTGAAATCAAACGATTACTCCGCGCCCAGTGTAAAAATTCCTCAGGCTGATTCCCCTTGGACGCTGTACTTCTGATCTCAGAGTGCCTATCGGTTTGCCCTCGCAACTCGTCAAATTTGTCAAAGATGGTGTTGAATACCAAAATATGCACTAGCACAAGTTAGTTCAATCCGTTTTAATCGCCAGCTCGACCACTCGTCTGATTCCCAATCCCCCAGCTAAGCCATCCATTTCCCTCTCCCGCCCAGTCCGTCATACGGCCGGCACCGTGTTCTTCGCTCTTCCTGTCTCTCCTTTACATTGTTGCCATTCTCAAAAGCTACACTCCTTTCATACCACTCTGGGTTTCCTATCTCGACTATGCGTACTGGCTATGCGTTCCTCGCCGCTCTTTCTCTATCTCTCACTTCCTGTGCCAGGGCATACTTCTATCTCCAGGATGAGTGGATCGGCGATGGGTTCTTCCAGGGCTGGAACTGGGAGACCATGAACGATCCGACGCACGGTCGTGTCAACTACGTTGACCAAGCTGAGGCTCGGAGCAAGAACCTGACATATGGTGCGGACATTCCCCTCACGTCTCTCCCCTCCCGTTCGACTCTCGCCGGATCCGTTTTTTAAAGTGGACGATGGGAAGTTCTTCATGCGTGCCGACGATTGGTCCATCGTTCCTCCCTCCGCACGGGGACGTGACAGCATCCGCATCTCGTCTCTGAACGCGTACGACGAAGCGATATTCGTGCTCGATCTCCAGCACATGCCTGCGGGCTGTAGCACCTGGCCTGCCTTTTGGACGCTGAGCAGAGCTGGCCCATGGCCTCACGGCGGCGAAATTGACATCATCGAAGGTAGGTTAGAACACGCCCCGCGTTTCTCTCCACCCGCTCTCCCCTTGGAATTCGCGGCGCGAAATGCTAATGCATGCGCGCGCGATTCACTCCACTGGCAGGTGTTAATGAGAATGACCATAACCAAGCAACCCTGCATACTACCCCAAATTGCTGGATGCCTCCCCATGAATCGCGCCAACCGCAGACTGGGTGGGTCTCACCCTTGCTTACACATGATAGAATTCTAAGAAAAAAAATAATCTTAAAAAAAAAATTGTGATAGGGACACGTTATCCACCGATTGCGACACTGCTGTCAACTCCAACCAAGGGTGCGGGGTCCGCTTTTCCGACCCCTACTCACCCTACACATCCTACGGCGCCCCGTTCAACCGCGCGGGTGGCGGGTATTTCGTCGCGTACAAAGGGCGCGACTCTGTCAAGGTCTGGTTCTATCCACGACTCGGTTATGTCCCGGAGGAGATCCGCCACGGAGCACAGCGGAGAGAGCTTGTGTACCCGGATTTCTCTGAGGCTTGGGGCCTCCCAGCTGCAGACTTTCCCTTCTACCCCGGCCATTGTGACTACGAGCAGCACTTTGACGCGCACCAAATGGTGTTTGACCTGACTTTTTGCGTCGGTATCCTGTCTACCCTACTCGTCTTCTGTTCTACCCATGGCTGACACGCCTATTTTCACCAAGGGCGATTGGGCTGGAAGTGCCTGGCCTGGTTCCGGCTGTGGGTCGGAGACGTGCGCAGATTGTGAGACCATCAATTTTAATTATCGAGACGCCGATGTCCAGGCTCACTGATCCTCTTTCCTCAGTTGTCAACAATAACCCAAGTAAATTTGCTGAGGCTTACTGGGAAATTAATAGCTTGCGGGTTTATACGCCTCAGCAGTGGTAGGGGGGGATCAATTAATATGTGACATCTTTGTTCTATCCTTATTTTTCCGGTTTGTCTTTGATGTGAAGACTATATTCTTTCGTCTTGTTCCACATTCTTTCTTTCGCATATGTTTTCGCCACCCATACATGTATTTCTCAATCTGGTGCCATCTAGTTTTCCAAAAGTAGATCATTAGAGTACTGTAATACCCACATACTTGTTTTACCAGCACTTGCCAGGCGGTGAAGTACCTACTTTGAGTTCGACAACATTCCCCGGAGCCGTTTGCTCGCCACCTGGTACGGTATCCGCCCTCTCCACCTCCGCACTGTCGGCACCGACAAATACAAAGTGCCTAATTTCCTTCGGCAGCCCGAACTCTCCCGGCATTAATATTTTCCCACTAACATCGCAATAGCGCCGATAGTGCTAATCAGACATGATGCATGATGGCCCGCTTGGCTTGGGAAATGACTGTAACAAGTACTACCCAGGCACCCAGTGCCGGAAGCACAGGAAACTAGGTTCAACCCATCTCGGCTCCAGCCCACCTCTCTTAGAAGTGAAACGCTGTTTCCAATAGTTCGCAGTAGGCTACTGGCAGCTTGCCAGTAGACGTGAGCTAGACTAGTAAGTGCTGCGTCGACGGACGTTTGGGCCTCTGCGCGCTACATATCATTATGAGAACGTGCCAACTCGACTCGGAAAGTTGGCAGCTGCCTACGGAAAGAGCGTCAAGGAGCACGTCTTTTTCTACCACTTCCCCCTTAATAATTTCACCGTAGCCGTAATGACCACCGGTCCGGTGCCTGCGCGTGGTATGCAATGGACTTAGGGCGTGGGGCTGTCACGGTGGTTCAAGCCAAAGTTATCGAGCCACTGAATCACAATCTCTGTTGTCAGTGTACCTCCCTTGACTAAGCCCATGGAGTGGTAGACTGGGACTGGTTGAATGAGAATGGGGACCGGTCAACTTGAAGTTCAATACTATGTGGGGGATCCGAAGCCTCCCGACCTAAGAATCATCTTCCAAATAACTCACGCCCCTTTTCGTCTTACAGTAGTCACGGTTGCCTAGAGTGTGAGCTGTTTGCACAATAAGTTTGTATGTGAAAGGCGAGAACACGTTTATGGGTGTCGCAAGTTAAGAACCTATCTCATGGCATGAGTGGTTTAAAAACCGCTTTCATTCCGCAGAATGCATCGAAGACCACGACGTGGCAGGGTCTTTGGCAGGACAGCTGGCATTCTGTGTAAAGGGGAGTTTCTGTAATTACTCTGTAATTCCGCAAAAGTCATACGTGGGAAAAAAAGAGACTTCAAGCGCTAGCCTTCGAAGCTTGAAGTTTGGGTTCAACATTTTAATTTGCCCTCATGGTACGTACAATACCTTCTGGCCCTCGCTAATCACTTGAAAGGGTCTGAGTAGGCATCTTCTTCATGTTCCCAGTGTGATCTTCACATGGTGGTGACTTGCTTTTGGTCCCCGACAATGGCCACAATGATTGCAAAACTCCCGGAACCTCCGCAATCCTGATTTGACTTTCTCGTTCTCACTGCTCTGGAGTGGTGTCTTGAGACCACGAAAGCCTCATTCTGACCTTCCATCCAGGATAATTTAGAGCGGGTTTATTAGCATGCGGAGGGCGATCAATTCGATTTTCAGGGCAATGCCGAGACGTGAGAACTGCGGTGCTAAGAAGCTCACTTCGTCCGTGATGTCAATAAGGAGTCAAGGCTTGTGGTACCAATTGAGATAATATTGGAAGGTGAAAATTTTTCCTTTCCAGGAACTACTCACAATCAGCTCTATTGGTAGCAAGACCAGTCAATAAATGAGAACTTACTTTCGGCTTGGCAAAAGAAGGGCTTTACGACGATATGATGATGGCGTGGCGGCTACAGCTTAGGGCCGCTGAAGTGCCCGACCTTTCTCAGTCCCTGTCTAAGAGTTCTCAGTTCTTGTCGCCCTTGTACCTTGCTCTTTCTGAGCGGCCGACATTTTGCCCTTGGAATCTATAAAGATGGCGTATCCTGTTTAATTTGCCTGAGGTGCTTGCTGGTGATCCCACTCGTTCTTACTCCCAAGGACCCAGTCCCCAGTTAAACATCCAGACTCGTCTCCCGCCTAGTCCGTTCTACGGCTGGCACTTTGTCCTTCGCTCCTTTGCTGTCGCTCCTTTACATTGTAGCCACTCTCGGAAACTACACTCTTTTCATACCACTCGGGCTTCCTATCAACTATGCGGACCGGCTATGCGTTCCTCGCCGTTCTTTATCTATCCGTCACTCCACGCACGAGGGCAGCATTTTATCTCCAGGATGAGTGGATCGGCGAGGGGTTCTTCCAGGGATGGAACTGGGAGACTGCGGATGACCCGACGCACGGCCGCGTCAACTACGTCAGCCAAGCTGAGGCTCGGAACAAGAGCCTGACATATGGTGCGGTCATTTCCCCGCGCCTCTCCTTTCCCGTTCGGCTCTCACTGAAACCCCCGTTTTTGAAGCGCACCGTGGGTCGTTCGTCATGCGTGCGGACGATTGGTCCATCGTCGACCCCTCCGCGCGAGGGCGTGACAGCATCCGCATCTCGTCTCAGAATGCGTACGACGAAGCTATATTCGTGCTCGATCTCGAGCACATGCCTGCGGGCTGTAGCACTTGGCCTGCTTTTTGGACCTTGAGCAAAGCTGGTCCGTGGCCAAACGGCGGTGAAATTGACATCATAGAAGGTTAGAACATCCTTCATATGATCTCTCCCCACCTTTAAATCTCCGCGGAATGCTGATGCACGTGCACTGTCCACTCCAGGTGTCAATCTGAATACCCATAACATAGCCACTCTGCATACTACCCCAGGGTGCACGATGCCCACTGACGAGTTACGCCAACCGCAGACTGGGTGGGTCTTACTTCCCTGAACACGCCAGAATTTCTAAAGATTGAAAAAAAATAAAAAATCTCACAGAATCACCGCGACTACGAATTGCGACACATCTGTCAACTACAACTCGGGGTGTGGGGTCGGTTTTTCTGACACAGATCGATCCTACACATCCTACGGTGACCCATTCAACCGCGCAGGTGGCGGGTACTTCGCCATGTACAAAGCACGCGACTCTGTAAAGGTCTGGAATTGGAAGCGACGTAGCTCTGTCCCACAGGTGATCCGCAATGGGGCCCGGCGGGGACAGCCAGTGGTCCCGGATGCCTCTTGGGGCCCCCCGGATGCGAACTTCCCCTTCGACCCGGACCATTGTGACTACGGCCAGCACTTTGACGCGCACCAGATCGTGTTTGACCTGACATTTTGTGTAAGTGCCGCGTCTGCCTCTCTAGAGTTTAACACTGGGCCGACTCGCTTGCTTTCACTCAGGGAGACTGGGCTGGCAACGTCTGGTCTAATCCCAGCTGTGGGGTAGGGTCCTGTGTCGACTGTGAGATCATCAATTCAATTATTTGGGTACAGGTGTCCTGAGTCCGCTAACCTTCTTTCCTCAGTTGTCAACAATAAACCAAGTGCATTCGCCGAGGCGTACTGGGAGATCAATAGCTTGCGCGTTTATACGCTTCAATAGCTGTTTTTTGATTGACGATTTCTTTTATCTTTTTTCGTTATTCCGGGTTCTCTGTGGTGTCTCAAGGACAATTTCATCTTCGTTCCGCATGTCTTCGCCAATCGTTCATACCGTATTTGATACTCTAGTGCTATCTTCTCAATTTCCTAGTAAAAGTGCATCATCAAGTGTGTTATTGGACTCATACTACCTACTTAGATTTTTTGTCGGCTTTTGTTAGACGATTGAGGCCCAGTGAGGCTCCATTCTCGGGAGTCGGATATACATGCCCGTAAATGTATAACGACCGCCCGGAGATTCCCGAAGCCTATAAAGCGTGGTTCCCAACCATAACCCCTTTTCTCTCTTACGCGAAGTGCGCTTTTCCATCGCTTGAAGCAGATTGGCCAGTAGGTGCGAGCTTTTCTGGCAGTAATGCATCACCCTTTTTAAGCTCCCACACACTGTCATCATGTGTCGTCTTGACTCAATAATTCAAGCTAAAGCGATGGAGCCGGGAACCGGAAGGTAGCAAGTACATCGTGCACGTCCGTCAGTCTTTACTCTTGTTCTCGTACTTTTTTCCCCCCTTAATTTCCGTGAAGCCCTTACAATCCCCAACCTTGGTGTCAACGGACCCTGGTGCCTGTGTGTGGATGCGATGGCGTTAGAACGCGAAGAAGTCAATAATCGGTAGTAAGTCAAGCCACCGAGTTGAGTTCCTGCTACCTCTGTTTTGCTCCCCTGTCGGTGTCAAGACCCTTCCGAATACTTCCCTTCCTTCTGGTCAATTCTTTGTTATGGCGTCTGGCCAATTGCAAATGCCTCACGCGCGCAAATTCAGAAGATCGCAATTTATCTAGTGATGACCTGAGCACGCGTCACAGGTATTCCCTTTGTTGCGCCAAAGACAGGATAATAACGCGCAATACATGCGGCAGTCGCGGAAGTACCAGTCATCCAGGGCCCATAACCTATTGTAGGTAGGTTTTGGGCACTGGATGAATGGCACTACCACAACGTGCTGAGGGTGCGAAACATATTAAAGCCGCAATTTTTGCTCCGGTTTTTCTGTCGGTGTAGTCAATCTACGCCTCGTAACGATGGCGTCAAATGCCAAGACGGCGTCGCCAGCCCAGTCCCTTTACATTTCCTGCTTGACCACTCGTCTAACTCCCAATCCTCAACTAAACTATATGATCCAGACCACTTTCTCGCCCAGTCCCTTATACAGCTGGCGCTGTGTCCTTCGCTCTATTCCCTCTTTCTTTCCTTTACATCATTGTCTCTGAAACTATATTCCCTTCATACTGCTCGGCGTTTCCTACCTCGACTATGCGGACTTGCTATGGGATTTACCGCCACCCTCCCCCCATACCTCACGCCACGGGTCTCTGAATACTTCTGTCTCCAAGATGAGTGTGAGGGGTCCTTCCGTTTCCATGGCTGGTTTGGAATACCTCAGCCCCCACGTGACCTTGGACGTGCCCCACGGTCGCGTAAATTTTAAGTCAGCGGAGCTCAGTGCGGTGCCGGTCTTTGCTGTCTCTCCTTTCCTTGTTGACTCCTGCTGAATCCTGTTTTTCAGTGGACGGCGGGAAGTTCCTCATGCGTGCGGACGATTGGTTCATCGTGGATTCCTCTGCGCGCGGGCGAGACAACACCCGCATTCGACCGCAGAACGCGTACGACAAATCGTATGCGAATCGCGCTCGACTTCGAGCACATGCCGACGGGCTGTAGCACCTGACCTCCCTTCTGGACGCTGACCCAAATAGGTCCGAGGCCGAACGGCGGCAAAATTGACATCATGGAAAGTTAGAACACACCACTTGTCCCCCTCCACCCTCCCCATTGAATCCGCGTGATCCACTCTGTGTCGATATGAATGTCCATAGCCAAGCAAACCTCCGTACTACCCCTAATTACATGACGTCATTCAATGAGTTTCCCAGCTCCAGATGGTCTCGCTTCCTTGTATACGCCATAATCCCGAAAATTGCCAATGAAAATGCGATGGAAGCACATCCGCATGGCGTCCCATTCAACTGCGCGGACAACGGGATTATGTACAAAAGGTGAGACTCCGTCGAGATCTGGTTCTCTTTCACCGAGGCGGCTTTATCCAGCACTGGCAAGTGATCGGGCGGGCAAGGACAGCTGGTGTGTACGTATTTGACTCTGGGATCCCCCCGCCGTGAAATTCCGGTCGTTGTCACATTCAGAGTTTCAACGCAAACCAGATCGTGTTCGAACTGAACTTTTGTACGGGGCCCTGTCTCACGTTCTCGTCTTTCTCCTTTCCCGGATTGACATATCAACGTTAACACACTGGGCCGGCAAAGTCTGGCTACCTTCAGGAAGCCTGAGGTGGGGACCTGCGCATATAGTAAGACTACCAATTTAATTATCGGGGCTTTGGTGACCAAGCTCGTTCATCCTCTTTTCCCCGTTTGTCAACAATAACCTAAGTGCGTTTGCCGAGGTACTGGAAATCAATAGTTTGCGGGTTTACGCGCGTCAGCGGATGCCATACTGCTCTTGCCAAGCAACCATGAAAGCGATAATTTATGCTGTCCGTGGTATCGCATAAACTAATACTTCACGGCTGGTGCAATCAGTATCGTCCTCATAGCCAAAGGTCGCATCTACTGAGATCCGTCCCGAGAGTGAGCTGACGAGAGTAGCAAAACGAATGTGTCCATCACTGAAGGTAATTTGGACGTGTATCTGTTTTGGCCAGCGACATTAGTACTGGGCCCACCATCGTCATGTTGCGAGTCTGAGGCCTGAGGCCTGAGTCGTCGTCCCGACACGGATACGCTGCTCCTCGCCTCTCGTCTTACGATCATATGGGGTATAAGCACACATAGGCGGCTCTGCACCCCGCATGGGTGCCACATATGGTATCAAGCGGGTCTGTTCACCCTCGAGAACTCGCGTGCTTTAAGGTCACCTACCCTAGCCCTCGAGTTTAGGCCGATTTTCTATCGACTCCACTGCCAGTACGATATTATATGCTTGCCTGTACAAAGTCCCAACCACTAAGACCAAGATCAAGCCGTCCAGCATACTGGTATTGCCATGATGAACTCTGATTTAGTAGTACGTCACGTCGTGATTACATGTACATTTTAGACCTATTAAAAAACTGTAGATTATCGTAGCGGTTCTATCTTGGGACCAAAACAAGTAGCCCAACTGCGTCCATGCACGAAATTAGAAAGATCAATGCGGGTTTCATGTTCGCCAGAAATCCAAATATTACTTGGGCGATGAAGGTGTGCCCTATGTATTGGCGGGATCCATATTAATAGTTCACCTTCACTACCACATATCCATCCCTCGTTATTGACCACGGAGTGGTCAGTGAAGTCAACGTCTCTTATAGTTTCCGTCTTCCTTATTGTAGCATCAAACATACGAATTGTTCGATCGTGTGAGCCTGAGACGATGCGCTGGCCATCTGGCGAGAATACCACAGACGAGACCAGAGACGTGTGTCCAGTAAATGGGCCCGCCGCCGCCTCTCCTGTGGTGGAGTCCCACACACGAATTGTTCGATCCCAGGAGCCCGAGACGATGCGCTGGCCATCTGGCGAGAATACCACAGACGAGACCAGAGACGTGTGTCCAGTAAATGGGCCCGCCGCCGCCTCTCCTGTGGTGGAATCCCACACACGAATTGTTCGATCCCGAGAGCCTGAGACGATGCGCTGGCCATCTGGCGAGAATCCCACAGACTCGACCCGATCCGTGTGTCCGGCAAATGGGCCTGCCACTGTCTCTCCGGTCGTGACGTTCCACACACGAATTGTTCGATCGTGCGAGCCTGAGACGATGCGCTGACCATCTGGTGAGAATGCCACAGACTGGACCGAAAACGTGTGTCCAGTAAATGGGCCCGCCACCGTCTCTCCTGTGGTGGAGTCCCACACACGAATTGTTCGATCCCAGGAGCCCGAGACGATGCACTGGCCATCTGGCGAGAATGCCACAGACTGGACCTGATCCGTGTGTCCGGCAAATGGGCCTGCCACTATCTCTCCCGTCGCGGCCTTCCACACATGAATTGATCGATCGCGCGAGCCTGAGACGATGTACTGGCCATCTGGTGAGAATGCCACAGACGAGACCACAGATGTGTGTCTAGTAAATGGGCCTGCCACTGTCTCTCCGGTCGTGGCGTTCCATACACGAATTGTTCGATCCTCCGAGCCCGAGACGATGCATTGGCCATCTGGCGAGAATGCTACAGACCGTACCGGATCCGTGTGTCCAGTAAATGGGCCTGCCACTATCTCTCCGGTCGTGGCGTTCCACACACGAATTGTTCGATCCCGAGAGCCTGAGACGATGCGCTGGCCATCTGGCGAGAATCCCAAAGACCAGACCGAAGATGTGTGTCTAGTAAATGAGCCTGCCACTGTCTCTCCCGTCGCGGAGTTCCACAAACGAATTGTTTCATCGTACGAGCCCGAGACGATGCGCTGGCCATCTGGCGAGAATGCCACAGACTGGACCGAAGATGTATGTCCGGTAAATGGGCCTGCCACTGTCTTTCCCGTCGTGACGTTCCACACACGAATTGTGTTGTCGCGCGAGCCTGAGACGACGCGCTGTCCATCTGGTGAGAACGCAACAGACAGGACCCAATCGGTGTGTTCAGTATATGGGCCTGTTACTGTCTCTCCCGTCGTGGCGTCCCAAACACGAATTGTTCGATCGAAAGAGCCTGAGACGATGCGCTGGCCATCAGGCGAGAATCCCACAGACTGGACCGAAGACGTGTGTCCGGTAAATGGACCTGCCACCGTATTTCCCGTGGCGGCGATCCACACACGAATTGTTCGATCCTCTGAACCTGAGACGATGCGCTGGCCATCCGGCGAGAATCCCACAGACCATACCGGGCCCATGTGTCCGGTATATGGGCCTGCCATCGTCTCTCCCGTCGTGGCGTTCCAAACACGAATTGTTCGATCGCGCGAGCCTGAGACGATGCGCTGGCCATCCGGCGAGAATCCCACAGACTCGACCGAATCCGTGTGTCCAGTAAATGGGTCTGCCACTGTCTCTCCGGTCGTGACGTTCCACACACGAATTGTTCGATCGTGCGAGCCTGAGACGATGCGCTGGCCATCTGGCGAGAATCCCACAGACCGGACCGAAAACGTGTGTCCAGTGAATGGGCCTGCCACTGTCTCTCCAGTCGTGGCGTTCCACACACGAATTGTTCGATCGAAAGAGCCCGAGACGATGCGCTGGCCATCTGGTGAGAGTGCGACAGAAATGACCAGTTTTCCCAACATGTGAAATCACCATCTCCGAAGACGGCCAATGAGATAATTGTCCATATTCCACATGTAGCATTCGAGGAAATGAGCCGGAATAATGCGCAGAGACAAGAGAACAAGTCGACGCAAATGGTAGAGCAGAAATATAGACATGTGGAGCGCTTTTTGCCATGCTCATCCCGAAATACCGTACAAACATAGAGGCATCACTAACGAGCGACCTGAATCTCTCTAGCTCTGTCTGGGAAACCTATTGTCATCGTAGCTATTAGTTGTTCGTCTTTCTCATCGAATCAACAATCATACTCACACCTTGAATAGACGCTAACCAGACATTCAAAATCGACAACGCCGGTGAAGCTAGACCCATATCACTTGTTAAGCTAAGGGCCTCCAGCCAAAAGAGAAATTTCTCCTTGAACAAAGTTTGAAGTTTTCCAAATAGATCGCTTTTGAAATCAGTATGTTTCAAATGATCGTCCCAGAAACGACAGGCATACAACAGAGCAGGTGGGATATGTTTATCGACGCGGGTGTTAAGGTCTTTGACGTCGTTGTTGGCAAGATGTGATGATTCGAGATTGCAGATGTTGAATTTGAGGTCATTTAGCAGTAGACCGAGACAGGAATGCGCCAACTGACGGTGGGCATCGCGAAGGCCAACACAAAAATCATTGCTCTTCTCTTTATTTGTGAGGAAATCGCGGAAAGATGTATGGAGAGGAACGATAGGAAGGCTTCCATCCGGTGAACCGACATTACTCAACAACGAGCCGAGACGACGGAGCAGTTTGGCGACGACATCACGGTCGTCCCTGGCGTCGTCTGATGCGTATTTTCGCAGAATGGTCAGGGAGCAGATAGTGAGGGGTTCAATTGAAACGATAAGCTGTCCTACGATAGAGCGAAAGAGTGACCGTGATGCTGGGTGTGTGAAGTATCCTTCAAGGACTTGTTTGTATAAATCGTCTAAGGGATCTTGTCCGCGGCAATCTGCAGTGAGTCTCAAAAGATGCTCTATGCACTTTTGCTTGTCCAAGCCAAAGCAATCGGGAGGGTCTAAGATATATCCACATGCGACCGCTGTCCACTGAAACACGCCCTCGGCCCTTGTTGCCAGTGCGTAGCCATACTTTTTGAATTCGCTTGAAGGGAGCTTCTCCTGAAGAAACGTGAGAATATCGTCATGAACCGTAGCAGCCAATACAGGGTCGTTCATGTATTTGATTTTGACCGATGGCGCTCCAACGAAAGCAGACTCGATGCCGTCCTCTGGTCTCGAGGTGATGAGCACACGGAAGTTCGATGGAAGTCGGATGAGGTTTTTAGCGAGAAATGTATGTAACCCGATTCTACCAGTTGCGTCCCCACTCTCGTCCAGGGCATCGATTACGACAAGAATAGGACCGACGACGTGTGGGTCCTTAAGCGGTTCCAGGATAAGGCATTCGAACAGGGTATCATAGTCGCGTGTGCCAACTCGAAGAGAGGTGTTGTCTTTTACGACCCTTCCAAGCGCGATTTTAAATGAAGGATAACGATCAGAGAGATCACGAGCCAGAGTCGTGAAGAGGTGGTAAGGTTTGGATTGCTCCTTCCGCAAAAAGATAAATGATGATGTAAGACGTTGCATTTTGTCGAAGCGACGTGCGATCTCATGCGCAATCGACGACTTTCCCGTGCCTGCTTGCCCGAAAAGAATGAGACTACGTCCAGAAGCGGGGTCGTTCACCCAATCGACAATGAAGTCCAGGAAGTCCAAGCGTGTTCCCGTAAGACAGCCCTTGTCGGGTCTGAATCGCGAGCCTGTCCCATAGGGAATTTCTCTGATCTTTGCGTCCAGTTCTATGATGATTATCAGATTGATGACCCGCAAGCCGTCAAGACTACATACCGGCGTCGTCCACCTTGGCTGAAATTATTCCCACGTCGTCCAGGATTTGGAACGCAGTAATCTCCGTAGAGATGGTGGCCTGATCTAAAAAAGCCCTTCGGTGTTCGACAAGGGCTGCGGACAATTTCTCAATTTTTTTCTCAGCTCCGCCACCCATATTCTTTAAAGTCCGCTTCCCTGAAAATAGCACGTTTATCGCCGGCCAGTGAAGCGGGTCAAGAAACGTACAGAATTGCGAGTCCTTCGCATACGATTGGATAAAGTCACAGCAACTACAAACATCCTGCAGCATGACAGTAAGAATTTGGGCTTGCTTGGACTCGGGCTTGATCGACTTTAAAGTGTCTTCATGATGTGTGAAATCAAACGTGTCATGCATGGCTTCTAGTAGGGTTTGAACATTGTCGTCACGTTGGAACTGTTCTAGGAGTGTCTACCAACCAGATAAACATTGGATGAGCATCTTGTTCTGACAATGACGCATACAGATGTACCTTGGGGATCGCTAAAAGCAGACCATGCGCCATCTTTGCAAACGGGGACAACTGAGAGTGAAAGTCAGGTCAGTCAAGGATAAGTAAAAAGGACATTACACGCACTTCTGCAATTGAACCCAACGTATCCATCACCCACTTGATCCTCTCGACGGCCCTTTCCCACGTATTTGATCCGTCAATCCGATCAATTGGTCTCATGGCTTCGTCAGCGCGATGGAGAGCGACTAGAGGGTCCTCGGTAGGCGACAACTCTGCCTGACCGTGTGACATAGGAGTGACAGGCTCGATGGGATGGTGATCCGGCGGGGGTAAAAGGGGCTCGGAGGCGGCCCCTTGAATGGGCTCCCCGGAGTCTCGGACCATAGAGGGTCTAGTAACTTCTTCAGCGGGAGAACTGACATCATCGGTTGGTATATTTGGGGGGATATTGTGCGAGGTCCGAGAGGCCAGGTTCGCTGACACGGTGACCGTTATGTAGAGTATGACCGGCTGCATCGACTGTCCGACTTTCCCGTCACCACTCTTGAGAACGA
Source organism: Lactarius psammicola (assembly GCA_025769895.1). NCBI lineage: Eukaryota > Fungi > Basidiomycota > Agaricomycetes > Russulales > Russulaceae > Lactarius > Lactarius psammicola. The sequence continues at coordinate 23,456 of WTXK01000033.1, read as the reverse complement.
CGGGAACAGCTACACGCGAGATGTTCAATTAGTCGAACGAATGGGAAATCTGAACAAAGACGAACCACTCTGGGACGCGACAGGTATTGGTATCTCGTCGGTTCCTATAAGGATATCAGGGCGTGCCGACCGCTTCGCATAAAGAGAAAGTATAAGATGTGAAGACGGTTGTACAAGGCTGAAAAGAACTTTCAGCCAGAAGTTGGAGTGAAAAAGGAAAGACCTGCAAAGCGTCAAGGTTCTGGCCCCACTTCACCGTCTGTCCCTCAATCTGAGCGCTCTCCGTCTTCTCCGTTGTCTCCCGATTGGATACAGTAACGAAGAACGGCCTCTTGAAAAGAAAATTCTTCTTGATACGGGGAACATTATCCGCTCGGAGGACTACGCAAGGGATTAAAAACTTATCGAGGCATCAACGAGTTGAGGTTTGAGCACATACCGGTCACTTCAACACGAAGTTGGGATTGGCCTTCCTGTGATTCGGCGATTTGAGAGCTATTCAAGGATGGTTTTTGAGCAAAAATTGCTGCACAAAAGAAGGGATTGACGCACTCTCTTCCTGCGTTTCGCGATACTGAGGGACCGGGGCTGGAGTAGAGTAGTGCCAGTGGGTCACTGTGAGGGAAGTCATCGGTCAAAGGTCATCTACTCACGAATTCAAGAACATTTTCTGGTGCTCCACATCTTGTACAGCGGCCATACTAGCTAGATTCGTACGTACTATAGAAGGATGTTTTTGGCTAGAGAGTGACAGTTCGAGCGTCTAGATGATCATGCCGCGTGGTGCTGCCCGTCAACGCGTCAACGCGGGCTGGCCCAATTGATGGGTGACCTCTTCCTGATTTTCCTCATCATTATTTCGATATTACCAAGACTAATTATCTTCTTATCGTGTACACCCAACATCTACTATAGTATCGCATCTGGCGCCACTTTCTTGCTTTCCAGAAAAAAAAGACCAAAGATGTGTAGGGCTGTACTGTTATACTGCCAGTGCATCGCTGTTCACGGACAGTGCCCTCTCTGAGTCTGTCCGCACTTTCGGGGCCGATAGTACGACGGGTATAATCTACTTCAGCGGCCTGGAAGCTGCAGGCTTCGATTTTTCCCACTGACATTCGATTGATTCCACTCAGACGTATCGTGCGTGTAAGGAACCAGCTTATGAAACCTGTGACTTGAATAAGCACTCGGCGCGAGGCATGGGCAATGTTTCTAGGTCCAGGCTCCGAACAGCTTCTCTTCGCAGTATAATTGTCAACTGCTCGCACGCGGCCTACTGGCCCGTTGTAGACGCGAGCTTAACTGACAGTGATGCATTGGCAGACGTCATGATGCGACTCGAACGCTAAGGTGACAGCGGCCTTGAGATAACACGTCTTTCACGTCCTTTTCTTTCCGCACAACCATGCGATCTCCAAGTCCCAGTGTCAATGACGTCGTCAACTACACCTGGGGCCCGTGTGATTATGCCATGGCATCACAGCGCGGGGCAGGTGTCAAGATTCGCCTAGTGACGAAGACCGATACGACCAATGGGCGGTCGTACCCGGTAACCGGTACATGTTACGAGAGAACGGCGACAGAGGGGGAAAGACTCGCGGTGCGGCCAACTGATGGGCCGGCCGCCCAGGCGCGGGGTCTTGCCACTAGGTCGGACAGGCATCGGACATCCAAGGAGAACCCATTGGGCAGGAACCAGCAAGTCCAGGGTACCATTGGGCTGAAATTGCGTCCTCGTCAAGGTGACTTTCATAAGGTCCATCGGCATAGCCCGACGCATCTCGCGATCACGGGCGCTGGTCCTATACTGAAAAATGGATTTGGAGGGCGCAAAACAATTAACGCCACAAGGTGATGGCCCATAGGCATCACAGCGCGCCCAGATTGTCTCGTGCACTGCTTGACATTGAGACCGATCAACGCTACTGGACGCCACCACGGAACCGAGAGAGACGTTCCTTTCCTGTTACGCCAGGATGCACAGAAGCTTTGGATAAATATGTTTTCTTCATTGGGCAAGATAAGTTCCCTGTGAGGAAAATGTAGACACTACGATCTTACCAAACGCGACATCCCCAAACCTCCCAGGCGGTATAAGGTAGTCTGGATCATCTCGCCGATTGGGGGCACAACGCAATGACAACATAGCCCGGCTCTGAGAATCGAAATGCAAAGTCTCTTCCCACACAAGCACCTAACTAAATTCAATCCAATCGAATGGACGATGGATGCACCTTTCTGCGCCCGTGGGATCAAAAATGGCTCATTTCTGTGTTGGGAAGGGACTGTGAGGGGGGACCCCAGGGGCATCGGAGGCGAGGTCGAGGAGGATTGGCGAAAATACTTCGAACAGAGAAAGGGCGAACGAAGATCCTGCCTAGAAAGTAAAGAGAAGGATATATAAATGGGTGTTCAGAACTGGCGTCAAACGATAACGTCATCGTCGTGGTTCCCATCAGGGAGTGGTGTGCGAACATGAGGCACACGTTGGGAGGTCAATATGGTCAATATTGGTCAATTGTCGTAATTGGAAAAACCTATTGATACCGCAACGAATCCGCTCTCTCTCCCCACTCAGGCTCGGCGGACTTGGCGCTCCGCTCACTGAGCAGTACTGAGTTGCGGAGTGTGTCCGGGGGATGTCAATCGGTTCGGTTCCAGTTGTAATCAAGAACACAAGACTGATCTAGATCAACAACACGGCGCTGCGGCTGTGTGTGCCATCCGAGGTCACCGTGACGATGCCGCCCTCCAGTCTCCTCCCGCAGCATCATTATGCCGTACCTGTCGTAAAGTTCGAGATTAACCACACGCACTCAACGCATTTAAACATCCAAGCAATCGTTACGTATTCTTGGCAATCTCCAAGCGTCAGACGTGCCCTGTCCTTGCGTAGGCCGGCGGCCCTGTGATGCCATTGGGGCCATTTTGGAAACCATCGTCATTTCATGGTATCCAACCATGGTGTTTATTCGTCATTCATTTGGCAGAGCATCGAAGTACCAAGTCACACAACATCGTAGCTAGCGTGTCCCTCCCCCCCGCCCTGTCCTCACCAACGTCCGTGGCCATTGGCTCACTTCCGTCGTTGTGAAAGCTCGTGTTCATGGGTCCTTAATTTATTTCCACTGTCGTGTGTCGTTGGGGACAGAACCCCGTGTAGCACTAAGCTGGGCCTTATTCCCTCTGCATGACTTCCCTATCCTTACAAGTTCTGAACTAGCAATTAAGACCATCTAATTCATAGGAGGGGTACTATAGCGATTCGCCGAGTTAGAGCGCGTGGTGCGCCATGGGCTCTTATCTTGTTTCAACGGAAGCTATAAGATTAACGTCAATCCCGAGCTCAGCTGCCATATGGATTTTCCGCATCGTGGCTGTACGGCATTGGGTCGTTCCCCTAGTACCTGTACCCAGATGGTCTTGTGGTCAGACCCACAGACCATTCCAGTGGGACACCAAAAATACCCGTAGCCGCATAGCTGGGTCACAAAACTGGCACCCTTACGCCCTGCTATCCCCGAGTTCGTGGCAACCCCAAATCTGCCGCCACTTCTTTCGCTTTGGAGTGATAATTCTAGACCTGCCTTTTGGCCACCGCCGCACTGCGCCGTCCGATGTCCACGGGGAGTCGGATTGCTCTTTCTTGACACTCTAGGGCATACGTACCTCCACTCTTCGAAACGCCTCTTCTAGTCGTAGTCCCATCTTGCACGCAGTGACGTCATTCTTCTGGGCGCGAAGACAGGTTATCCACACACTGAGCTAGAATCGTGCTACGAATCCAGTCTATTGGGTTATGATAAGTTAAATGAAGTGTTCTATGTGAGTACGAAATGCATGCAAAACCCTAACTGGCCACAATGCGAACATAAGTATACATACGGGTTGTCCAAATAGTAGATACACTGGTCCACGAAGAAGATACAACGCTGCATTCGGAAATAATAATAGAGAGAAGAATGTGGGCTTTGACTGGCGTTATCATGCCGGTTGTACATGGTCTAGTCTGGAGCCGTCGATTTGAAAAATTAATCCCAGTCAAGTGATATGATAGCAGCGTCACGTACGGAAGGGAAACTGTCGAAGGTGCTCCAGCCTCCACTTGGATGACGACGACATGTGAATTCTGGGTAAAAAAGTATTTCAACGTCGGTCGAGCACGAAATCTGTGCGAGCACGCACGTCACTTAGTACGTTTATGGTTCGTACAACCCCATGCATGAGCTGGCCCTTGCTATTCCACCATCTAACACGGCTGCCGATCTGCGTTGATTGGTCTGAATCAGTAAACGCGAGGCGAAAGAAAAGCAAAGCAAAATAATCCCAGCTCACTTGGGGAGGGGGGTTCATAGTCGAAACAAAAGGGCTCGGAGGCCTGGATACCAGACCAGCTCCGAGCATGAGCTCTTTTATAACGATTGGATTGTGTCAGAGAAGAAGAGCGAAGACATCGATCATATGTCACTCCCACATGTCTGCTTTCGAGGAAGGTGAGCCACTGGCGAGTTAGGAGGGCTGTATGAAAGAACCCCTGCTCTGATCAACTGGGCAGGGCTGATAGATTCATCACATATTGGGTGAAGGATTGAAGGGAAGAACAGTCGCTTATTTGCTAAAGTGCAATCGGTGCAATCGCTATGAAATTCTTTGGCGCGGCAGGGCAAACTCGGATCGTGCATACCAAGGTCGAGACCCTCGAAGCGTGTGTTGAGAACCAGGGCCGAGGTAAAAACTGCGATAGTGCGTGGCGAGGATTATGAAGTCTTTGCCGAAAGCGAAAGGGGCGTCGGTACTACTCTGTAGAGCAAGGAATTTCTGAGGAAGAATAGAAGCAGGCACGGATATCGCATACACGTAATCCTAACGCGAGGCCGATTGCACAGGGGCGAGGCTTAGCCTGAGGCAGATCGAGGTGGGTGGGCAGGAGTGGAGGCACTGCATACTTTCACGGGAGATGGGACTTCAAGTATCGGTTTTAAAAAAGGAGGTGTTCAGTGAAGTAGGTTTTTTCAAACACTCCAGTCTACGAAAGAAGGGGATGTCGAAAATCACCTATGACACGCGAATGGTCGAAAGCGTGGGTGGAACCCCCACTGGCACTACTTGCGGTAGCCCACGCTCATGAAAGGAGGAGCACGACCTTACTGTAAGTGGTGAAAAGACCACAGTCGAGGGGTATATCAAGTGCACGAGTCGAGTATGCATGTGGATCCCTAAATGAAAGAGCTAACAGATCGGTCCGGCCCGGGTTCAATGAAATCTCCCTCTCCTCTCTCCTCTTCCTCGAGAGCTGTCGAGTGGCCCCCTTGAACACCTCGATCGACGGCAACTCCCCATCTCACAAGGAACGGCTTACTTAGAACATTCGACAATGTGGTAGCGGAGCGGTAGGTGTGGACAGTAACGTTGAACAAGAGATGTCCCGTTCTCCTATTTGTCAAGGGTTCATTAGTACCCATCATACTAATCAGAAGAACTGATCACTCAGGGCTAGTCCCACCTTTCACAAGAATTCGCCAAGTTGGCGTTGGGTGCGCAGTTCGATGCACAGCGGTGGTGCCCTTGCAAACCCTTCTTGAGTTCGAACCTGTAATTAGGAGGGATCGACCAGATCTTCGCGGTGCAAGATATCTTAGATAAAAAGGCAACGAAGAAGCAAGGAAGTTTACGAACTTCACGTCAGGGTTAAAAACACAGTGCGTTAAATACTATTTGCGCGCCTAACTTTTTTGTGACTAGTTAAAAGCGCGGCAACCCTATGCCCTCCTAAGTTGGTTTTCCGAACCTACGGTAGCGCGCTTACCTTGGGAAAAGTTTTCATTCTTGGGAACTCGAGGCATGGAGGTCTTGCTGAATATCCACCCCGTGTTATTACCAGCAGCCAAACACGATCCATGGGACGGACGCTGGCGTCACAGATCGATCGGGACGTCCGGTCTCCAGCTGGCGCCATCTTGGATTGATTCAAATTGTGCCACGAGAAAGAATGAGGCTAGCACGAGTTCGTGCGTGCGGGTATCTTTGGTCCATTCTCGTTGCCTAATTTAGTCCTCCGACCAAGCAGGAGATGAGCTCCCCTTGGTTAGGACAAACGCAAACGTCGTTGATAGACTGTACGAAACTTTTGAGTCGACACGGTCGTAACAATGAGCAAAGAACGTAAGAATGACCTGGTGCCTCGTTGTTATACTTGTGGTGCAAGTGCGTGTTTTTTTCCAACCGATTCACGCTATCGCACAATGGAACATGCGATGGTTGTCGGAGATCAGCCCATATCTTTATGGTGCCGTCTTTGCTTCCCATCCCTAACCACTTTCCCTAGCTATGAAGTCTTCGATGCCATCTCGGTCTCTTTTCAAAAGAGCCCGAGATGACCTATGTTCCTTGCTTGACAAGAGGGTAAGGGTAAACACGATTGAAAATCCAATTACTGGAACACTAGATTACCCGGAGGAGTTAGCGATCTCATATACGATGAACGGCGGCACGAGCTCGCTGTAGGGAACCAGATAAGACGACCAGATCAAGACCAAAGTACCTCACTGTGAACTTTGGTCGTAAGCTTGGTTAAAGTATAATCGTAAAGAAGTGATTGCCGGCTCGGCTTCAGCTTCAGCCCCATAACCGCCTCGTGGCGCCTCGTGTGCACACTACCACCCAGTAACGGTGCGAGCTCACGCTTGCTGGGTGGTAGTGCACACGAGGCAACCCCATCGCCGTCTTGCGCTGGCGGCGACTGCTCGGCGACCGCGGGCTGCGCGCTTGTAACCGTGCTGCATTGTCGTGGCTTCATCTGCTTGTGTAACGTGGCAAGTTACTACAAATATAGTCTAACGAGCACGGAGACGATGCTCACTTTCGCTTACAAAAACGGCCCCCCACGCTGGAGGGGTGACACCCTCATCCGTTTTTGACTGAGACCACCCAATGGCGCAACGCCAGTGAGTAAGCCCGAACGTTCCCCAACCACCCCAAAAAATTCGCCGCCTTCAACTAATTACACAATGGTAGCCCCAGTCAATGCTAGGAGCGAAGCAAGTGAGGATCCGAGTAAACAAAGCGGTGATACATATTCAAGAACTAGCAAACATACAAAAAGATAGCGTAACTAGTCGCAGCAGAACAAGTGTGTCCGGGCGCGAGAAAACAAAACTAGTATGAATCAGAGGTATCGCGAGTTCGAGAGATCGTAATCGTGAAGAAGCAAAAGTCATAAAAAAAGGACAAAGACAGAGACAAATCCGGAGAGGAAATGAGAAAAAAAATAAAAGGGCTGCTTATGCTTATATTCTATCACAGGCCCATAGATGAAGATATAGATGGTGCAATAGATCCGTGCCGTTGACGCTCCCATAGCTTGTTTTTTGCGTGTATCTCGATGTTCGCGAATGGCGCCGATTGAGATAGCTTGACGCAGTCGCGCGTTCCGAGGACGAGGAGCTCGAAAAAGAACGCTGCCGCCGCGCGGCGGGTCGCCTGCAAACAAACACAACCACCATCAGTGTACGCACGAGTTGGAAGTGTGGTGATAATAACCTTTGTCGCCATGTGATTGAAACTCATGACCTTGTCCTCGCCGTCGCCTTCAGCCGGTTCCAACTCCTTTCGGACGATGCCGAGAGCGCGAATGGTGTTCTTGCTGTACCCTTTCCCATCCGAACTCGCGCCGGCGCTGTCCTCTGATACCTGGCTGGAGCCCTTCATGTCAAAGGCAACTATGGGGCATTCAAGGTCAGCGTAAGTCTCCTCGCCCTCTCCCGCTTCCACTGCGGGTGTGCTCGCGCGAGAAATGCGGGTAAGCTCCGACGGTGCGACAGACTTCTCGCGAACAAGTTCCACAGGCGGTATGTCCTCCCCGCCAGTGTCCATTTGAAAGTCCTCCATTCCGAGCCCGGCGTTGTCAAACTCAAATCCTGGGCCGACGCTCTCCCGCCCGAGGATCTCGCTCCCAACGCCCTGACTTGGTGCGACGCTCGCACGGCGCGCCTGCCCGGGCTCGCCTTCGTCCTCGGGCACGGCGCTAACTTCGCCCTCTGGTTCGATACGTGCGCGCTTGCTTGGGGGCTTCTCTGGGGATGTGCCTCGCCGCTTGCTTGCTGGAACAAATGTCGCTACTGGTCGCATGAACATCTCCTGCAACTCAGGCGCGATGCCAGGAGGTCCTGCAAAGAAGAACGTGCCGTTCGGGGTCACCTTCGTGGGTAAGAAATGCGAAATGGGGTCCTCGCGAATTTCGAGAAGGCGCATGACGACCGAGGAGCGCGGGAGGTACTGATGATCAGTGAGGATGGATGAAACGTCCACGGCATTGAGCGGTCCTAAACCACCACGCCCCCGACCTTCTAGCTCGGTGAGATCATCAAAAATCTGTTTCTTCTTGCGCTTGCGCCTTTCTTCCACAGTGGGTTCTTCGGGTTGTTCTGCCTGCTCTCCGACAACCACAATTGGGGCTTCCATCTCGACGTCTGCCGGTGGAGTAACGGGCACTTCACTCAGTGGCGATGCTGGAACCAATATTAGAAGTTGAATAAAAAAATGAGAGTCCACGTGCGACGCACAAGCTCTAGAAGGTGACCGAGTTTGCTCTGGTGTTTTGCCTCCTTCACTGACAGGGCGATCGCCAAAATCAAGATTGAGATCGATATTCAAACCTTCCTCCGGACCAAACCCGAAATCCATGTCGTTAGCAAATGGATGTTCGGAAGGGGCTCGACTATGATGGGAGAGCAATTCGATTTCCTCTACGCCTTGTCCCAGAAGATGCGAATCGAGCGACTCGCGAGGAGCTCGGGGCGGGGCAGCATCACGACCCACTTCCACACTCAAATCATCGGCCTCACTACGTTCGCGGGGAGTCGCGGGCTCATCACCAAAAGTCAAACCAAGATCGACTTCGTAGTCTTGTGATCCAATACCATCTGATGGGCCCAAGTCAAAACCGTATCCGCCATCGTCGACTCCGAACTGAAGGTCATCTGCAGTTGCAAGCGTGATATCGGCTTGGCGGGCCATATGATGCCCTTTAGGTTGAATTTCCCGTTCCTCAAAGTCGACGTCCCTAGGGGCTATGAAGAAGAAATACTGGTTTTAGAGATGGGTGGCTTACCAGTTAAAATCGGGTAGTAGGATATCGAGATCGAGATTAGTGGTGGGGAGTGTGATGGCATTACGATTGACAGCGAGTTGGTCTTCTGTCAGGTCAACGACACCAGGTCGGAATGCCTGTTCAGGTTGGTTGTGAGGTTCGATTCGGTTGGTCGCAGTAGCACACACACCATCTTGATCTTTAAAATAGCCTCATTGCAGTCATCCAGTAGATATTTGGCCTTCCGACTGTAGATGCGTACAACGCCGAGGAGTAACTGTCCACTCAACCGAAGGGCCATGATCTCGACCTCCTGCCCCATGATTGCATCTGGCAGATTCTTCATTGAGCGATCACAGACGAGGTTTCGATGCTTTACGTGAGGCGTACCGACTGACTGCTCTATATCAGTCTGGAGAGTCTGGGCTTTGGAGAGCTTCCGCTCCATGTGTGCGGCAAGCCATACTTTGGCTAGGGGACCGCGTCGGGATAAGATAGCTTCGGAATAAAACTTGAAAATCACGGGTCACAGCTATTCACAATGAGATTCAGAGCGCGACATACCATAATGCAAGAAAAGACTGAAGCGACGCGTCAAGCGCTAAAAAGGAGGAGGAAAAGGGAAGAGTCAACAACAACGGCCGCAGTGTGGATGAACCGGGGCGCTTGTATCCCACGGTCACGTGTCAGGACTGGTATCGAACTGGGAAGGTCTGTCTGGTCAACCGGTTTGCCAGCCATGCTCGCGTCTTCGTCTAGGACAGCCCTTTCTCTGACTCGGAAACGCGTAGCTAATAATGCAACAAGTGCACCGGTTGCACTGTACTCGAATGGTATGTCGTCATAGTGGCTCCCGGTGATCCTTCTTTCACTAAAAAGTACCAACTAGGGCATCTCTCACAGCGCTTGCTGAGACATCCTCCCCCTCAGGACCGCTCGCAACGCAACGCTTCCGAGTCTTCCTCAAGAGCTGGGACGGTGCGGGCCTCTGTAATTAGAAGGCAACCGTGGTCAGTTCGGCAACCGCCCGGGTCGTCTACTGGAACTGCGACCTTCAACCTAAGGCTCGGACAGTTTGTGGATATCAGTCATTGCACCAAGCTTGTAACGATTCTCAAGGAAATGAAAGAACTTGGACTTCGACCAGATATTCTAACGTACAACTCTGCGATGGAATATTTTGGAAAACATGCTATGGAGGACGAGGCTTGGGCTCTCGTCGATGATATGAAAGCACTAGGGGTTTCGCCTGACATCGAAACGTTCAAGTACTTATTACAGGTGCATCTGAATAGCTCCATCTTAAAGGCGTTCCTAAAGTCCTAATCCCAACACACAGGCTGTTCGGAACGCTCCTCACGAAGCGACTTGGTCCGTGCTTAAAACGATGAAGGAAGCTGGCATCGAGCACACTGAGGGGAGCTATGCTTCACTCATACGGATGTATCTGGAGGACTCGAACTTGGAAATGGCCTTCAAACTCCTCGTCGAGATGGAGAGCCGCGGATTAACTCCCACACTCAAAACTGCCGAAGGTATAATTACCTTGGCCGCCCAGAGAAGGAATGCCACGTCTCGCACTTGAACTGGCTGAGAACTTTGAAGCGTCTTCCGTGCGTAGATTGGGGATGGATGTTTGGGTTTCCTGCCTGCTCTCCTCTTCCGAGTGTCTATATGTAGGTGCCATTTCTGATTTGTCCCGACCACGTTATTGACGATGCTTGCCTTTGTCAGAAAGAAGGCGTTCTTCATTTATGGGCCAAGGTCGTAAATGAACTCAAGGTTCTGCCTGATGAAGGGTGTGCTCTCGAGGTGCTCCATACCGCCGGTCGACATGGGCTTCCCGAACTGGCTATGGACGTGCTCCGCGTTCTGAAGACTATTGACGTCGAGCTACGGGAACATCACTTTGCGCCGATTATAGAGGCCTTTTGTCGCACGGATTGTATCAAAGAGGCACTTTCAACTCTAACTTTGATACGGCAGAACAACATCGAGCCGAATGCCGATACAGCCCACTTTATCTTCGAGTCCATTCGGGTTAACACTGACGCCATAGACGCCGCTTGGGATGCGCTGGAGTCTCTTCACGCAGAAGGCCAGACAATCGATATCACGGCCGTTAATGTCGTCATCCAAGCTTCGGTAGCTCTTGGGGACCTGAAACGTGCCTTTGGAACATACCAAATGTGCGCAGAACTAGGACTCAAGCCAACGCTCGACACATATCACTTCCTGCTTTCTGGCTGCATTGTAGCTCGGAATCGGGAACTTGGCGACCGGCTCATTACCGAGTTGAAGGAGGCAAAGATCAAGCCGGATGCGAGGACATACGAGCGGTTGATTGTGCTGTGCCTTACAGGGGATACATACGAGGATGCCTTCTTCTACCTCGAAGAAATGAAAGCGGAGAAGTTATGTCCACCACTATCAGTGTATGAGGCAATCATTCTACGGTGCGTGCTGGACAAGGACGCGCGGTACACGCTAGCTGTGGAAGAGTTAAAAGAACTTGGATACACCGTATCTACGGAGCTGCAGAGGGTCATAGAGGGGAATGGGGAGGTCGGCAACGGCAGATATGAGCGGAGACGAGGGCAGGGCAGAGGATGGAACGGACCGGACAAACCATGATGGGCACGTGACCAGTATACGCGACGCGTCTGTTTGTGTTTGTTTATTTTCTCTGGTAGTGCACAGTTTGACTGTTTTAATTCTCATTTTGCACCATTCTGACCAAGATGCAAGCGAGCATGCAAACACAAAAGGACAGGTATGCAGTACTTCAACGAAAACTTGAACACCTGGAGAAGGTTCATGCTGATGGAAAGAAACAAGTGTGACTTTCATTTCGTCTTTCATGTATTCGCGGTCACCTGATTCTTCGACAGCACCAGGCCAATGTTGACGCCCTCACGAAGGAGCTCTCAACCGTACGGAAGAATAACGCAGACCAATTGACACGGATCGACAAGTTGAAGAAGCAAGTAGATGTCCAGGACACGAAAATCCAAGATTTGAAGAGAACTGCACTCGCAGACCAAACAGAAATCAAGGATCTGCGGACAAAGTTGCGCTCTGCAGAGGCTGAGTGTGCTAAGCTGAAAACGAAATCCGAAGAGGCAGTCCGCACAAAGCAAGCTTTGAACTCTACGAACGCAGCTCGCCTTGATGAACTGAAGGGGCAGGAAAGGCGCATCGCGGAACTAGAGAAAGCCGTCGGTGTGGAAAAGAAGCGGCGGGAGAATGTCGAGTCTCAATTGCGCGACGCGGTCAGTGCCAAAACGGCAGAAGAAACAAGGTGGTCGACCGAGAGCGTCAAGACCCGATCCCAGCTCGAGCAAGCACAAGCAGATATCGCACAGGTCAGAGCCGAGCTGGACGACAATCGGACAAGCAGCAAGATGGAGAAGGAGGAACTGGTGGGACAATTGGATTGCCTGCGCGACATGCTCGGCCAAGCGGCGACGCACTATGGCAAGCTGGTTTCGGAGACGGTGTCCAAGGCTACGTACGACCGACTACGGCGCGAGCAGAACTCGCTGCAGTTTCACTCTTTCCGGCTCGAGCGAAAACTCGCCAATACCGAGGCACAGGTGGCCGAGCTGGCTGGCCTCATACGCCAGTCTCAAGAGACGATCGATTTCTTGGAGTGTCAACTGCGCTCTGCCGAAGATGAAAGGAGTCTGTACAGGGCGGCGACCTTGGAAGACTTCGGGAAGGATCTTCATATCGGCGACGACGACGATAACTCTTCCCATACCATGCTCGTGGATACGTTAATCGCCGCCCAGAAAGAGCTCCTGTTCTCCGAGCTCGAGATCAGAGAATCTCTTTCCTCCGGAGATCGACATTTGACAAGGGCTTATGCCGAACTCAATAACCAGCTAGTCTCGTCGTGTGCGGCGATGCGTACTGAGCTGAACGCGGAGCTATTGAACTCGCAGATGCAGGCGATTCAGTTGCAAACCGCAAAGACCATCCACGACGGAACGACGGCAGATCTACATGCGTCACGGGCCGAGTTAGAGGCGACACGGAAGCAACTCGGGGAAACCTCCGACTCTCTGGATGCCGCGAAAGCCAGAGAGATAGCACTCACGCAGGAGGTCAAAGACGTCAAGTCTCAGAGCAAGGAGCAGGCCACGGCACACAGACTGGCACTTCAGAAGGAGAAAGATACCGCGGGCAGGCTCATGACTAGCCTACAGCAGTCCAAAGTAGCAGAAGATGAGCTTCGGACGGAGATAGACCAGTAACTATTTTCCCCCTTCCGCGTTAACTTGTGTGCTGAATATGCGTAATCCAGATTGACGGTGGAGCTCGCAGATGCTGAGAGGTATCGAGAAGCATACCACAACCTCGTCGACGAAGTCGGAGTTCTGGCGGCCCGGAACGAGCTCGCCGAGAGTGAAGCCCACAGGCTAAGCCAGTTCAACGCCGAGATCGTGGGCCACAACAACCCCGCGCAGCGCATCGTGTACCTAGATCGCGTGCGCCGCGAGTTAGCCGAGACGAAACAGGTGCGTTTTTTTTTTTTCTTTTTCATGCGGTTACGTGTGTCAAAACACTACATGTCGCCGCAATAAATAAAAGAAATTCGCTTACTTACTTTGGTTCCTTATTCAGATGTTGATCGTCGCAACGCGCGAGCGTGATACCGCAAGCGCACAGATTGAGAGCCTCCGCGACGAGCTGTGCCTGTACCTGTCCGTGCCCGCGGAGGGCAAGCCGCGGACCACGATGACGCGCGTTGGACGCATGCCCCTCGTCGCGCAGAGCCAGAACGTGCACCCCTCGGCAGTACGGAGTGGCACGGGAAACACGGACTTTACTGCGAAGCATCTGCCGCCGGTCGCCGACCTCAGTGTCGATATGACCCTGGACGAGATCTCGTAGGGGCCTGCGTTTGGTAGGCTTGGTGGTTTACGACGCGGACTCCCCACGCTCTGATTTATGTTCTCTTAGCTTTGATCTATGCTTTGATCTATTATTCGTTAATAATGCAGTGCTATCTTATAATATTGTGATCCTGCAGTGGCGATAGAATGCAGTTCGTAGTACTACAGCAGAGTTTCGGGCCTTGGCACTCCTGAAACAATCGCCAGAATATCAACAAAACGGACCCGCACCGCCTAGGGAGGCGATACAGAAAGCAATGGCGGCTCCAAAGTATTCGGAACGTAAATACGTATTAGTCGTAGGTTTTCCAGGAAACAAACTGACCGACAGCGTCGGGGGGGACAACAAGCCATAGCAGGTTATACAGTACTGGACTGATCCCGCGGACAAAGTACAGGTAGCATGATTATACGTCGTGTTCTCTAAAAGCGTGGGCAAAAAAAAGCATTCCAATGGTCCCATCAATCCTTGCATCAATCAGTCGTGAAAATTGAAAGTCAACTCGACGAGCATCCTAGTGACGAGTCTAGGACAAAAATAAAAATAGACCACCGTCTCCCGAAGAGATCGAAGTTACGACTAGGGGTGGAAAATACATACTGTACGATCCATAAACATACTATCCATACCATATAATGTCCCAAGGAATGTCCTATCCGGTGAATACACGGGCGATCAGGTAGCACGTACAGCCCAGGAAGCGCTGCGTCGGATCCCTCAGCACGAAACGACAACACACCGAAGTTCCAGGCAAGACTTACTATGATACTCGTGAGACCCACAAACGCCAGCACAAAGGTCATGTAGGCCTTGGCAGCGGTGATACCGCCCCCAGGTTTGAAGGTATCGACGGACTGACCGCCGCCCAATATCCCAACCAAAAGTAGTCCCTGCGATAAAGATTCAGCATACAGAGTTCGGTTCTGCAAAAGTGTGTTGGTTGACGGACATTGGACAAGACCCACGCGAGCAACACCTGCGGAAAAGCGTCTGGATCAGCGGCATGCGTAGGAGGGCTCGGGGGAGTAACTTGCATTCGTTCGCACGCTGGCGTAGTACTCCTTCGCGGCCTGCTCTTTCTCTGCGGATTGGACGCGGCCAGCGTCTGGGCGTATTACAGGCGTTCGGTACTTTAGGTTGCTGGTCGCTTCGTCATATAGGGCATTCGCGTCGGCTTCCTCTGTGATCATCTCAACGTCTACGCGGGATTGCGAGTCTTGAATGACCGCGCCCAAGTCCATCTTCTCGACCGCGTCCTCTCCTTTCGTTCCCCATGAGATCTAACACGGGTCGATCAGCAGGGAGGAAAAAAGGCTGTTTTTTTTTCGAACGTACGTCGTCTAGGTTGGCAAATGCATAGCTAATACAGGGGATTAGCAAATTTCGAGAACATGGACGGCGGTTCACGCACATGTTGAGGATATTGATATAGGTTGGAGACAACAGCAAGTAAGGTATGAAGCTGGTAAACATGTGCCACGGATCAAATGCCAGGAAACTGGCCACAGTGTAGGCTTCACGAGAAATTCGGACTTGATGAGCTTTTCACGTCACGAGGAGCTGGGGCTCACCTCCATATGTGACTACTATGCTGAACCACATTATTTGATACGCGGCCCCTCCTTGCTTCGCAGCTTGGATCGCGCACTCTACGGCGGCAAAAAGAAGATAGACCATAAGGATTGCGAGGATGATGGCAACCGTCTTGTACTTCCATTTTGACCTAGCCATGGTGTGAGCGAGAGAGCTACTTTTATGGAGAGAGACGGAGCTTACGACCGTGGTTTGTTACCCATGGAGAAGAGGAAGCAAGCAATGACGATGGAGGCCAGGAGGTACTAAAGCGAGGGCATCCATAAAGTTGCATTCCGACAATCAACAGGAGATACTATACCTGGATAACTGAGTTAAAGTACCGAATCGGGTGTATGTGGAACCCGGGCGACTCCAAAGACGAGGACAGGATCACAAAGAATAAGTAGAAATTGCCCTGAGCGGACAAAACTATCAGCGTCCCTCTCGACCCGTCACCTCCTCGCGGTTACTCACGATGGCAAACCAAGAAGCGATCAAGTTGATGATATTGTAAAGCGCTTGGACCAAAAGCATGGACTTGCGGCTGAGGCTGTGGCCCGACGACAACATCTGCCCGATGTGAGCGATCGCATATGTGGCAGCGAAAAAGGATCCGTTTAGCCATCGCCTGCGCTGGTTAATGAACTCAGGGAGGCCGTCAGGCACGTCAGTTTCGCCAACTGCGCTCTTCACGTAACGAAGGACCCTGTATGCGATACAATTAACAGACAAAAAAACGAAATAAAGATCTGGTTCTACCAGTTGGAGTTGGCCTTCGCGACTAGTTCGAAGCATAATATCCGCTGTTAAATAACTTAGTATACGCAGCGAGATACTTGACAGTGACATACATCCTCTGCAAGATCTGTGTTCAAGTTTCGTTATTAGCCCCACTGCCATAAGTAGTCAGCCATCTGACGCACACATGTTCGACGTGAAGATGTCAGTGTCCCGGCCATGTAGAACCTCTCCCTTGAAGTATGAAGCTAAAGGCCCTTGTCCAGTTTTGTCGTTCTGCAGCGCATGGTACCTATACGCGGAGAAGGCTCCTGGCTACAAGGCATATCCTCAGAAATCGGTATCTCAGACACATTGTAGATGACGCACCAAAACGCTGATGTAGCCGAAAAGGCTCTCTGTAGGTTTGTCTAGAATGTTGCTGACCTTGTACTCGAAGTTTTGCGCTGCGACTGCAGGGGCGGTCAGCCACAGTTCGCATCGTGCACTGTTACGTGGCCGACTTGCCTAGCGGGTTCAACAAGGCGGACCAGTTCTTGCCTTTGTACGCTGCTATTTCGCCGCACGCTCCCCCCACGTTTGAGTTGAGATCAAACGTTTTCCAGAGATAGTAAATACTCTTGTGTCCCGGTCTGGTACCCACATCAATGAGTACGCATATATTCGGCTGTACGCGCTTCTCAGCACTTGTGCGGGAAAAACTTCTCTATAGGACTTTCGTACCTGCAAAAGAGGTCCTAAAGCATTGAAGAACCAGCGATGACTGTTGATCTTCTTTTGATTCTTCTCCTTCATACAGAAGATGATCTGCGTGGGCACGATACCCTTGTCAGGATATTTGAAGTGCAGGTTAGGGTCGATCGCGAAGGACGTTGTATACTCGAATAAGTGCGCAGTGACTGGCTTATGGTTGATAGCATTTCGCATGTGACCGCCAGGTTGATACACGCCAAGAAGGGTCAGACAGTCGAGGACGCGTGGGTGTACTTTCCTGCGACCGTCGGCGACGATGCACACAACCACCTTACGCAAAGGTGAGCAGAGGCACCAGGATTCGCGTTAAGACGGAGATTACCTTCTTCCATGCCTCAACGCCCCACGTATGCGAATTCTTACGGCTACACAGGTGCGCAATGTTACGCATCACACCATACAATGTTCGGCAGAACAGAATCTCGTCTTCCTAAACTCGTTTTAGTTCTCCGATCGGATCCACGTAGGGACGCACAAGGCTTACATTGTACATGGTTATGCAGATGAACAACTCGGTACGTCGGTTCATCTGGTTTTGGCGCAAAAAGTGGCCGCTCTTCTCAAAGTCATCCGGGTCGCACGTAACCGCCGTGTACCTCGTCTTCATCACTTCAGGTTGGCCCACGCGGGGCAAAACGAGTTTTGGTGGTACAGGGAGGTCCAGGACAAGATTCCCATTCGTGAGGGGTACACGCTTCATTGTCTTGTTCCGCCGTGCAACACGTCCGGTAGGTGCTGGTCCAAAATGACGCGTCTCCACCGGTGTCCCCGGAACCTCGTCCTCAAGCATCGTAGACTTCGGAATTGGAAACACTACGCGACGCGGATCGGCGAAGATATTCTGAGGCGTGTTTTTCTCTTCAGGTTCCGGATTCAAGAGTGCTTCAGTACGTGCTTTAGCAAGGTACTCTTGAAACTTGCTCTTTGGCTTGGGCTTTTCCGTTTTCTCGTCTTTGCCTTCGTAGTGATCTCCTTCCCCATCGGTGCTTTCCTCATCGTCTTCATCATCATCCAACCCTTCTGTCCCATCGGTATATTGGGTTGTTCCGGTGTAGTGGGTCTCGGCGTGGTGAGATGTTCCGGTATAATGTCCATTCACCGGACCGACTGCTTCGTAACTGTCATCGGCAGGAGCCGGAGTGGGAGAACGGGAATGGGCGACGGTGTAGGCAGGGAGTGAGTTTCTCCCAGAAGCGTACGCCTCGGTATCGTGACGGAAGTGGTCAATGGGTGTGAGGGGTTTTGCCGGGGAGCGGCGCTGAACGATACGGTTCGTTGGAGGTGTCAGAGCCTGTGAGTGGAATGGGTTATATGGGTTATATTGAGGTTGCTGGGCTGGGTTGGGCCACGACACCAAACCGATGGTAGGTTGGACGCCGCTGTCTTGGGAGGGCATAGGCAGCTGAAACACCGGTGCAGCGCCTTGCACAGGAGACGGACCCCTGTGAGTTGAACCAGCACTTCGGGTAGAGGCCGCCGAGAGTTGCGATGGCGGGCGCGGCGGATGGTTTACTCCTCCTGTGAGTGAAATTTCTCTAGCGTGATCGTGGCTAGCAGACGAATCCAAGGAATGGCGTTGTAATGTTTGAGACGGGTATGGAGGGGTTACTCGCTGACGAGACGGGGGCCTGTCTGAGAACGGATCGTTTTGCTCTTCGATAAAGTCTAGGCCTTCCCAATGAAGGGGCTGACCGGAGTCGATAGTGGGAAGGGACGGTGGCTGCTGAAATGAGGGGCGAGTGGTAGATCCTGATCGGTTTGCTTGGCTGATCTTTACGGGAGCGGCGTAGTCCGTCGCCACAGTGTAAGAGGACGCACTAGAGGAGCTTGACGGTGGTCTGTCATAGGGCGGGGTGGGTTCCCTCACACTTGGTTGAGGAGGCGCGGCGTTAGGTACAGATGAAGAAGTTGAAGAGTAACGGCTCTGTAGCTTGTTGACGGCTTCGGTAATGGTATCGAAAGTGGGGATATCGGGAGGCCGGGAAGACGACGAAGCCATGGCATACTGCAAAGTCTTGGAGCCTCCTGAGGGTGAATGACCTGAAGAGGGTGGTAGGGGTTCTGGTTCTTCATCATCGAAATCGTCGTAAAATTCGTCCTCGTCGTCCCGATAATCGTCATCATCTTCATAGAGGGAAGGTGCTGATGATGTACCCTGGACATATCTGTAAGAGAGCACCTTTCTTGCATCAGCCATGGGATAGAATTCCCGACCCACGAGAATATACGTCCTTAGCGAGGTCTCCCTGGATGCACTTTACCTGAGGTCGAGCGTCAAGCGCGTCAAGTGTCGAGTGTCGAGTCCGCCGCAGCGCTTCAGTTCATCATCATGTGACCGCGTACGTCTCCGGTTGTTCCGAATCCCTGTCGCCGACGGCGATGACTTATTCCTCTACACCAATGTTTTTTTCGGACAAGGAAGAACTTGATCATAAAGTCTTTCAGTGGCAATCTCCTACTTGAAGAAGTCTGCGTGATTTGCCTTCCTTCCAGACCCGGCGATACCTGGCCAAGTAGCAGAGCGGGTTGTTCTGCTACTTCTGAACAATAGCTTAATTGTATGTCTGCAGCGGCTTCACACGTCTCTGACCTCCCCCATATAACCGGTGTCATCGTCCGTCATAATAATTCATGTCCTCTCCTTCATTGGGAACGTCTTCGGGTCTGCCTTCTGAGATTCCCGTTATGACCTCGTCGGCAGACCTCCCATCTTCATCAGCTATCACCATCCGTAGTATCTATCTTCCGCCTCGACCAGATGAATCTAGGTGGCATGACATACTTGCTTCGCATGAGCTTTTTGAGGGGTTTATTCGCACTTCATGTTGCTCGCAACTCGCAAACTGCACTGGCGTCGTCTTGAATGTGTGGACTCCCGTGAACCTCAGCATTGTGACCAGCAGTTTGCTTTGGCAATCTCTTCAAGCCCTGTGCTCGGTCCTGTTGTTGGTACTCTGTCCGCTTCACTTATGCTGCAGTCTTTTCAAGCTATCGACGTGGAGCTCAATAGGAGCATGTCTTGATTGGTCGGGGTCGAAGCCGTCTTAGCGCTAGGGGTAGAAGGCGGGACTGTCGGGCTGGTGGGGAGCATTTGTCTCTTGAGCCGTTAGAGGTGTTGAGAATTGTCCCTGGTCCTTCTGGAGTCTTCATTAGTCATCTTGACACTCTGTACTGAAGTCTGCAGTAAGTGGCTCGGGGACTCCTTGGGCTTTGTGCCCTTCGACCGCAAGCCCTGAGTATAGATTGGGAAAGCTGAGCGTAGGTATAGTGGTCACCGCAGAGTTAGCAATGAGTGTAATGATAGATTCTGGCAATGACCTGGTGTCACGGGTCCGAGTCTCGGCACACCGCGGGTCACCCGGAAGGTCCCGGGCCCGTCTAAGCTGTGGTCTTTTAGCTCTAATCCTGGAAATTAAAGGAGGGCGTTCTCACGAGTAGTCTGAGCACTCTGGCTTTTCTACAGAGGCTTGGGTCAAATCTGACTACATTTGTGCCTCTATTATAATTGTGCCTCAATTTTTTTGCAAAGCTGGTGAATACCCTTACGCTTGGGGCTCGGTGAATGTCCATGGACAGTAGCAAGCCACGAATTGAATTTTCAGGTCGCATTCGTTCTAATCTAGCTTTTCAACTCGGCCCGACATTGCTGCCTTTCGTGAGTTGGTGAATTTCCTTTTCTCCCGTTTTTGTGCACTCAATTGTCCGTCACGTTAGGTAAAGTGTCTCAAGGAGATGAGCCCCTCTGGTCGGTTGACATCAGTACAAGAAGTACATCGGCGGCCTCTAGACATCAGGACCGGGGGGGGGGGGGTCATCGGACAAGCTGAAAATAGCGGCGTCATGGGGAACCCCCTACTTGAGGACTCCGCACTCGGATAGAAGCCAGCCACTATTCCTCGGGAGTGATGTGGTGAGGTGCAATATCTGTATTGGACGGAACACCGCGGTTAAGTTGCTTGATTATTTTAGGGATTCCGTTGGGACGTCTGCCATGTAGCAGGGATCCAGTGCTTCCGTGACGTGATCATGGATTGATGGCTTCTCTGGCCAACGCACACATAACACTCAACTGCTCTCATAGACCTCCAATTGATCGGACACGTCAACTTCTCCCCTCTTGACATTGCTCACTTCCGGAATTCTACTATGTCCGACCAAGACCAAGAGAAAGTCGAAAGCACAAATGCTGCATTTGCGAGTTTTGAAGGAGAACCTTTGTCTACAGATGGAGGGATAGCGAAAAGGCGCATCTGGCAAAAGCTAGACACTCATTTACTTCCCCTCCTTATATTTCTTTATTTCTTGTCCTTCTTGTAAGCGATGTTTGTTGTGCATTCGAATTCACGTACTCACTTGAAACGGAAGAGATCGGACCATCATTGGCAAGTCCTTCTTGTCAATCCGTTGTGAGATGAACCCTTTGACTAATATCTTCCGAGACAGGCTACGCAGCGATAGCCGGGATGAAGGAGGATCTTCATCTCACTGGCTTACGGTACAATATTGCTGCTGCACTCTTCTACGTAAGAATCTATCTAGTATATAAAGCTGAGGTGCTTTACGATCACCAGATATCATATTGCCTAGTTGAGGTACCTTCGTATGTGTTTCCTCTTCATCGCCTAATGTTCACTTCTGAGACCCTGTTCGCAGAAACATCCTACTCAGGGTGTTTAGCCCATCTCGGTGGAGTACGAATCATTTATTTATTTTGCTTTCTCGACCAAAAACACAATGTTTCTAATCTCATCCGCCCCAGTTCCTTCAATTATGGTAGCTTGGGGTGCGGTCACAACACTTATGTGCTTGGTCAACAGCTACCAAGGCCTCATCATGTAACGCAATCCGCGCCTATTCACACATCCTATCACTCATCCAGACCAGCGCTCGTTTCTTCCTTGGGTTGACTGAAGGAGGGCTCTTCCCTGGCCTGGCATATTACATTTCACTGTGGTACCCTCGCCAGTTGCAAGCAAAGCGCATCGCCCTTCCTCATCTCAATAGCGACTATTGGCGGGGCGTTCGGCGGCATTTTCGCATATGGAATCGAACACCTTGATGGGTAAAGGTCTTATCGGAATGGGAATTCTCCTGTGTGCTGATCTCACCTTTCTAGGAAGGCAGGGCTTCGTGGGTGGCAATGGATTGTGTGTTCACGCATTTCTCTGTTTCCACCTCCATGTGTTGACGCTACCTCACACAGTTCTTCGTAGAAGGCTTAAGTGTGCCCACATTCATTCTCGACATCGTGTGTATCCTGACGTCGTCACAGCAACGGTCGTTGTCGCAATCCTCTCTTATTTGTTCATTCATGATGTTGGTATATTCGTCCCTCTCAAGCACTTCTACTAATGTTAGCATAGTACCCTGAAACTGCGAAGTTCCTTACAGAGGAAGAGAGGCAATTCGTCATCCAGACACTAGCGGATGACTCCAAAGGCCAGGCCACCCACTTCAGTAAAAAATTCGTATGGCAAGCTCTCGCCGATTGGAAGACATACGCACAGGCCGTCAACTTCATGTGGTATGATGCCACTTCTAAGCCGTTCATCGTCCCCCTTGATGCCGTCCACAGTGTATTTATTACTGGCGTTGCTGTTGCCCTCTTTACTCCGACTATAGTTCACGACTTGGGCTTCTCTGCTACAAATGCTCAGCTACTATCGGTCCCACCTTTCCTTCTCGGCTGGCCTGTCCACGTACATCATCAGCATCTGGTCTGATAGAGTGAACCTACGAGGTCCGTTTATTGTGACGGGGGCCATGGTTTCGATGACCGGATATATCACCGCATATATGACGAACAAACCGGGTCCTGGTTACGTGGCTGCTATCATAGCCGCTTGCGGCGCGTTCCCCGGTATTGCTATTTCCTTGGCATGGGCTGGGGGGAACGCCGGAGGAAACGTGAAGAGAGGAATTGTCCTGGCAGTAGTGATTGGGTTGGGGAACACCGGAGGGTGTGCATTTCTTCTCAGACGCAGAGGAATGGAAGCTCATAGCTCAAATGTCACACCGCAGCGTCTGTTCTTCGTTCATCTACTACCAACCCCCGCGTTTTTACAAGGGCCATGGCACGATGATGGGCTGCCTTGGTATGAGGTATGTACTGGCCCTGTCATCACGTGGAAAAACCAAGTCTTTCTAATTACTTCATGGGTAGTATTATTTGCAGCTGCATCATGATGTGGACGTATAAGAGGCTGAATGAAGCGAAGGAGGAACAGTGCGCTCGCGAAGGAATCAATGAGAGCATGAAGGATATGTACCGCGATCTTGCCGACAAGAGCCCTCTCTTCCGGTGAGTTCTGCCACTAGTATGTCGGGGCACGTCGTCCTAAACCATAGGTCTTGTAGGTACGTCATTTAAGTGGTGTGTTGTGTTGTTGAAGTGGGG